>WBSA01000028.1:0-257500 GCA_009828645.1 Calcarisporium arbuscula | reverse complement strand
AAGTTTTGCTTTTCCTCAGAAAGACTTCAACCGCGTTAATCATCAAGACTTTGGGATGAATTTGCGTCCCAGACCAAGTGGTCGGCGGCTATACTATGTATAGCGGAGGTGGGCTTCGTCAAATTATATGGAATCGGTGTATCGTATACTCCCAAATACTGGAGCGACTGTTGATGCAATAAGATTTAATGTTGAAAAGTTACCCGCCCATGTTAGCACGTGTAGTTTAGAAATGAAGAATATGTTACTGCTGAGTATCAGAAGGAATGTCAGAGTCCAGGATTCGAGTATGGAGACGAGAAGGGCGTATGTGAGTCAGCACTATATGGAGTCTCTAGGAGGAATGCGCTCAACACTACTGTCGATGTCGTGCTAAGCGGAGCAAGGACTATCAAGGATGTGTCTATGCCTAGTCGTGATACTAATCTCTACGACGTGAGCAGAAAAAACAAGGATAGACTTGGAAACAAACGGTAAAGCTGGATAGGAAGAAGGTGATAGGTAGAAGCAGGGCTTTCCCGGGGCACTAAGAGGTGAAGGAAGCGGACAGCCTACATAGGAGGCGTTGGGGTGATGAACATGGAAGGGCAGGGAAGAGGTAGCGCCACCGAGATCTTCCAACATATGGAGAGGAGAATAACTGCAGGGAGCGATGATACGGGCAGCAATCCGACTAGAAGGATCGCCACGGTGGTCATGGGGGTGGCATCGGGGCATCAGACGTGAGTAGATAGTGTCCCCATCATGTTTTGAGCTATTGTATTATGGATATGCTTCATTGGCCAACTACTCGGATACATATATTTAGTGCATCCTTAAGCATGCAAATCCATCTCCAGAATCAGCAGCAGTACCCTACTTGGGCATGGGTACAATTCTTCATGAGGCTAGAAAGGTAATCCTTGCTAGAATCATGCTCGCTCGAAATAACACTGCCTGCCGACTCTCGGCCACTCCCAAATTTTACTCCCACGCTTCCTCCGTTCCGCCACACCACCCCTTGCATTCCTCTAAACACATAAATCCAGCCCTCCTGTTTGTATTTGCCGTTCTGGCCTTGTAAGGCTGGAGGTGGGCGAGGAGCAAGCGGAGCGGCGTCGGGCCTAGACGTAACTAGCTCCAGCAACGATGAGCTACCGTCTTCTAGGGCCTAATGGATTGTGTGCAAGGGATCGGCCACTTGGGCGTCTCCTCTGGCCACAGCAACATATATGCAAAGGGGTCCGTAAACGTCGAAAGGGAGAGGTTAACAGAGACGTGGGCCAGCAGCGTGGGAAAGGGACTCGGATTGCTAGCTGAACCTGAGACATACATTAAACCAGGACTAGCTAAAGGCGGGTATTACGTGGTGCAAGCTCCCGAGGGTCCGAAAAACGCGAAAATTTGCACGCAAGTTGAAGAAACTACCCTGACATACTTACGCGCACGAAACTTGAGCGCATTTCGTGTTCACAGTCAGGCAACGGCGCTGCTCAATGGCATCTGCTTGAATGCCAAGTTGCTAACACAACGAGCCTTGGCTTGTATCAACACGTGTAGTTTATGTGGAAGATTTGCAGTCGATGATGGGTAACGACAAGTGGTGCAAGACTACATACAAGATAATCAAATGAACTTTTTGCATGACTAGAGAGGTTACTTTGACAAACGACTAACACCACAGCCCATTCGAGATGTGTTCTACATCAATTTCTTTTCACGTCATGTCGCAAATGCCGGGACCATCACTCCCGAGCACGCGGTAGCGACACCAGGACAACGGCAATTGGCACGAATGAGCATGGTGAATGATTGGTAATGGGCCATGTACAAGGCTACGGAAGGGGTCGCATAATCCCGGTCGCCATGATTCCGGAGCAGTTACAGCCACAACCTAGAATTAAGGATAATTTTAGATGGCGTATTGAGGCCCCGGCGCCAGCTCGGATGCGGACCGCCCCCAATTCGGGGCCCTAATTTTGTAGTCTGGGTGTCCGAGATCACGAACTCCGTGGAAAGGAAGTTGCCGAGGAGGATTCTGGGGTCGGGCTCACGTTAGAGGCGGTGATGATGCGGGTCATGGCCTCCAGTGCTGATGAGTCCAAGTGTAAAATCGCCGAATCTCGAACAGGGCTGTTTCAGGTGAGAATGGCTCATTTGAGGAATGGGGTGAAAGCAACATTGAGGCCTAGTGTCGCGCATGGTCTTTGAGCAGTTGAAGAGAGCGAGGAGGCAAGGGCTCGCTGGATGGACCTAGGAATCAGGGAAACGCTGTGTACGACAGACGTATCGACACTAACGCACTTCCTTACATGTTAATCCATACCTGGTAACGGCCGGTTGTGAACATGTTAATTCGTCCAGTCTACTGGCTCTTTCGGCCTGCTTTGAGGCCTGCTTCAATTCCATCTTGTCCAACGTGACTCCTGATGGCGTGTGAAAACCATCGAGGGAGTGGCACGATAGTATCGGCGGGCATACTACCCGATCTATGAAGGCCACATTTTATCACTCGCGAACGACTACAGGCCGCCGTGGTGTCTCGTCAAGGGCGAGGCGGTAATCTCAGGTATTGCTTACCTTAGTTCAGTGGCATTCGCGGGCGCTTTTGGTTCGAGTGATTTCAGTTCTCTTGGAGTAGGGCGAATCAAGTGTGGTGATGTTATAAACTCTCTGACATGGCAACCTCGTGCTAGTTTGTTGCATGAATCTGTCCACCATCCTGAAGGCGGCAGATAGACTTCAAAGCACACTACCGCCTACAAAAGCAATGCATCCTCCTACATGGCGCTTGAAACCAAGCTGCCGCAGTCTGAGAACGGTATCAACTTGACGGGAACCTATGCCTACCAGGGAGTAGCACGATCCAGAGTACAGGTATCCAGGGTACTGGCATCTGCTCCATGAAACTAGCACAGTCGTATGGTATGCAGTGCGAACTAAAATCTTATTCCAAGGCGTAATGGTGAGGCTAGGTTGCGAGACAAGGCATTGAAATACGACCCTGTGGTAGTGGATACGAAATTCTCCCTGTCCTCGATTTTCGACGCCCAATGGCATTGAATGCTCAGGTAGGTGGCGGTAGAATGCCTAATCTCATTAGATTATGTTTGCCGGATGACGGTTATTGAATAGATTAGGAATATTGTCAGTTTGACTCCCACTAAGGCAGTACTGTCATACGCCTTTGTATAACACGACTAGCATCCCGTATACGCAGCGTTCATAAAATACCCAGTAGAGTAGTAATGCAAAATCAACTACTTGCTGTAAAACTCTCTTGGACATCCGCCACATCAGCGTCTGGTTAGATCAACTTGTGCCAAGCAAAGAGAACGGATCCGGCGTCACGGACAGGCAGCAAGAAGCGCCGAGATTGAGTCAAGCAGGTTACAAACACTGATAGCTTACAATCTGTAAAATTACATTGTCGTCATCCTACTGTCAAATACATAAGTGCCAGGCATCAGGCCATTTCGGCTTCTCCAAGCAAAGTCATATACTGGCCACTATTCTCCAAACACGAACCCTTGGTGCCCACAAGTTCACGGTAAACCTAGTCCAAAGCGTAATCTGACCGCTTCAAATACACAACCGTTCGGACAGGTAGGCTCCATTAGCTGTATTCCGGCATTTGGGGTTTCTAATTAGGTACTCCTTGCGAAACTCACCCTGAGCAGACGGAGAATTCTCCCACCTGCAGGTGGCGGCCATGGCAGGAATTCCACAAGAAGACCCTAGAATATGTTTGGTGGAAGAAGACACAGGGAGAACTGCAAGAGTTAGTTTGGCTTCTCGCTTGACCTAGTATGGTCTGATCAAAAGTGCCTGCCAAGCATCAGCCATGGTTCACAGCGTCGGCGCCCAGACGAATACGGCGACCAGGTTGTATTATGGATGACTCTTAATCTAGTACAAGCTGTGTTTTTGTCATTGTGGGATCCAAACTGGTGATACTGATAGGCTGTTACAAGCTGACCTTGGAATTCACTGGGAACTATCTTGTTGGGTCGCAACACTGCCAGGTTGTGTACTCTGTGGCTCGATGACTCGATGACTCGATTGTCAACCACTCAGTAGAGCCAGCAGAAATTAGTTCGCTTATACTAACTCCAGTGGATATACCGACTCTTCGCCAGGTTCATGAACCATGGTCAATAGTTCATCTCGACCACTTGTCATCTCACAAGACCACATCAATTGCGTCACCACTTTCAAGCTATCGTACTAGTTCGGGGCCATCTGCGGGTTTTTAGCATTTCGTTGCGCTAAATGTACATAAACCAGCCATTTGTATATCATTCCTGTCAAAGCTATACATACTGTTGCGTAGGATCTGTTCAAGCTACTGATAACAGCTTCCAAGCCCCAAACAATCAACAAAAGTTGCATAGCTACGACCAGTTTCTAGTCTCCCTTCCTGCATCAATGTAGCGCTACTACGTATGAATAAAACCAGTTCTCAGGGAAACTGCCCAGAAATAGGACAGTACTGCGTTGGACGCGGATGCTCCAAGAAAACGGCCGCAAAACGTAAGTCCACCAACATCCTTCGTATATGCTCCCAGACGTCTTGATGAGAATTCTTCATTCCCTTGCTTTAGAGAACCTTTATATGCTTCATTTATCTCAGATACACAATTTCTTTATAAAATGAAGGTGTCGAACCTACGAATTAGAGGGTATCTACATGTTCTCACCTACGCTGTCATTGCGCTGGAACTATTTTCTCTCATTACATTATCCATCTGTCGGGAGAAAAGTCCTATAAGGTGCAGTTATCTTTTGCATCTTAATTGCGCCTTCCGAAGAGTCATCACTGTGCAAAGCCGTCATCCTCTCCTCAACGCCATATGCCACCATGTAATAAAAATAATCGTCTCCGTGTATTGCATCATATTCATCTTCACCTACCCTTTCTGTCCTCGTTACTTCATTTCTATCTATTCAGCTACCATCTCTACTCTCCAAGCAATCCAACCTCTCTCCAGCTTCTCTTTTGACACCACCCTCCAGCCGCCGTGCCATCGCGCCACTCACCCAATCGCAACAAGAAGGTCACTCTCTATTTATAACCCAACTCCCGGCCTTGATGCGCAGGGCATTCTCATTGTTTTTTTCTCTTATCTATGCATCAAATACTCAAATTGCGACAGAGCCTGGCCGAGCCAAGTAGTGCAGCACCAGTGAAGCGTCGACCTCATCTAGCATAGTACATAACGCGGACTGCTAATAATCGCATCCCTATAGGGTAACTCGGCAAGGGAGTGAATTCTGTTACGTTCTGGCACGATTGATCCTATATAATAATAGCTGGCACCATCATAATAATTGCTAGAAATGTGATTATTAGCCTAGCCTTTTGCCCTGTTTGGCATTGCGGTCGATGGTCCGTTACAAATTCTAGCATACAATCACCAGATATATCCGTCACATTTGCCATACCATCGTCGCTTCACCAAATACAATAAGTTTGTATTTAAAGTCCCTCTAACCAGTAGAAGGAGTTATAACACCTAGTATGCGGTGCAATATACGACTCTGCGCTACAGGTGTCTATAATTCCCTTCCGTTCCCCGGTCCGCTTCCCCGCCCGTCACATCTCGATCTTCCCGAGCCCCCTATCATTATGAGTGAGCCTCTTCGGAAGCTTTTGTTGCGTTTTATGCCTCTTCCGCCCATACATCATGGAGATATAGAAATCGACCTACTGTATTGCAGTCATGTCATAGCATACAATGAACGCAGTGCGATGTCTCGAGTCTGGTCGTGTTGCCATGGTGGTATTCGGTATGGAGACATGTTACGACTATTGTAGAGCTTGCCCACGATTCCGAATGGCGTGAGACACGTGCATCATTGTTATGACAGTGCATTCTATGTTACATAGGGATGAGCATCGTCCCAAAGACTTCATGCACTTGAAGAGCCCTTGGGTCGAGAACCCTCCCCGCTCGGTAATAGTAAATTAAATACTGTACAATCCGCCTCCTACATGATCCCGCTGTCACCTTACCCCGCCGCCCATCGCCATTTCTATAGACATGCGCCTCCTCCTCGTCGTTCCCATCTTAGTCGTCGCATGAGACTCAGTTGGGTCTGGGAAGCGACGTCAGAGTTCTTGGCCGCTGTGACACGGCGGCTTCCTCCTCAACTCGACGCCATGCGGTCCGTCTCTCGAGACTAGCCTTTAGCCCCTCTCCAGATACCAGTTGTGCGTCAGCTGGCTTGTGAGATAGCTGAATGGTGTCGGCACCTCCGCCATGCCCTTCCTCGCTACCGGGTGTCGCAGATATACAGCGGCGCAGATGTTGGGGTTTACCTCGAGGTATCGTGGGACGAATGCAAATGCATTCATGTAAGGCCTGGGTTGCCAGGGTGTCGCGTACGGCTTGGTGTCATCAACCGGGTTCTCCTCGTCCGCCTGCAACAACCTTGCGAGTTTGCGCATCTCGTCTCTTGATAGTTGTGAACCTCCCATGATGCGAACCGCCTTCTCCTTTTGCTCGTCCGACAGTCCCTCCAGACCCTTGCTGATTTGACGCTCTCTGTTGTGCTCTGGCTCTCCCTTCTCCCCTTCCTCCAGCGATTGCGCCTCGTCGCTCAAGCCTAGCTTCTCGAAACTCTCCCGCATCATCTCGTGGCTCTTCATCTGTAACTGCAACTCCTCCATGAGTTCCTGCGCGTCGATTTCACTGTCATCGGGATGCGATAGGAAGCGCTTGGCTTCGTCCCGGAACACCCGTAACCGTTTCTTGTCCGTAGCGGACAGATCTCTTGGGTTAGTTTGCAAGACTCGCCTGACGCGTCGTAGAATGAATTTGAGAGATTGCTCGTTTGTCTTCCACGCCTCTTCTGCGCTTGGTGCCCCCCCGGCCTCATCCGAAGCACTCTCTGCGGCTTCTTTCACGTCCTCCTCTCCAGCCCGCTCACCTTCGGCGGCAGCTTCTTGGCCATC
This sequence comes from Calcarisporium arbuscula, assembly GCA_009828645.1. NCBI lineage: Eukaryota > Fungi > Ascomycota > Sordariomycetes > Hypocreales > Calcarisporiaceae > Calcarisporium > Calcarisporium arbuscula. The sequence continues at coordinate 250,563 of WBSA01000028.1, read as the reverse complement.
TTCTGCTGTAGCCTGCTCTTCAGTTGTCTTTTCCTCAGCAGCCTCCTCCGTTAATGTTTGTGAGAACTTGTCGACGGCTTCTTTGCGCGAATCAATAACTCCACGCAGTTGCATATCTCGCTTGGATTTCTTGGGTCGGCCGGTTCCATACATCACTTTGTCGATGTCCACCTGGAACATGTCACCCGGGTTGAGCGCATACGAAGGGTGAATCATCTAGAATTATGTGTCAGTCTGAGTTCGTATAGGACGAGCCGCGGCATGAGGGTTCATGCAAGGCTATAATCCACATACCTTATGGCCATTTACCATGACACCTCCGTGGATGATGAATTGCCGAGCCTGTCGGATGCTGCTAGCAAACAGTGCACGGAAGACGGCAGTATCCAATCTCCTCTCCAGTGGCGCGAATGTCATCTGCATATAGGGTGTCATGTTGTGGAACTGCTCTGAGAGTAGCCTGTTCACATCGCCAAACATTGGGGGTCGCCTCCGCGGCTCCGTCGTGCTAGGCTTCGGTACTCTGGAATACGACTCGGCCGTCACGTTGGATGTTGACAAGCCCGAGCCGCGGCCCGCAGCCTGCTCTGAACCATCGTGCGCTGCGAGATATTGAGGTGGCATGTCTACGGCAGACATGAGCCGCCGTGAAAAGAGGCGCTTCCATTTCTTTTCAGGGATGTGTTCGCCGTGGTACGCTCGCGTCTTCGCCTTGGCAGCCCATTTCTGTTGGAAGAAGGTCGGTGTTCCTCGAATAATCGGCTCCCGACCGACGTACCGGGAAATGTTGTACAGGTTGTATTTGTTCCATGATTGTCTCAGTTTCTGTGATTGTGATTGTTAGAACCTAAATCCATACAGCTGTATCGGGGATAACCCCTATGACGCCGCAGTCGCTTGTGGCAGCGCGGCGCGCAGCAATGGCTTACCGGACGATGGAGACCGAATGGCAGATGGGGTTTACGCATCTTGACGACTCCTCCCTGGGAATAAGGGTTGTTGGGTGCGGTTGCGATAATGCTCGAGAATCTGTGATAGGAGTGCTGTCTAATTTTTTGGCGTAGCTCCCTCCCGCCAGCTTCACAACGGCGGAATATCTTCCCGTGCCGAAGATGCACTAGGTATCCACCGTAACCACGGGAAAAGGTACGTATCTTCCACTTCCAGAAAAGCGGGTCTTCAGACGCGGTCGATGACCACTAGACGCGTCCAAGCATTGAAACAGTCCACGATCACATTGTTCAACTTTGCAATTGTCCAACTTTGGCCATTAATCGCCCTTACATTGTGGGAAGCCCATTAACACCTCAGACTGGCCGTTTGTTTCAGCAACTATGCTGTCTGCCTCATCACCCATAGTCTTCCCCAGGAGCTCTCCTTCGGCTCCTAAGCGCCCCAATCCTCACGACCATCAAAAGCCAAAGCCCCGCGTATCGGGGCCGTTTGTGCAGGATGACAGCTCCGACGATGATGACGAAGCGAATCCCGCGATAGACGATGCTCCCGCTGCCAAAAGGCGCATGCTTCAGCATCCTGATCGAACTTCCCCCCAACCTGCCCCAGAAGTAGGACAAGAACACGGACTTCCCAGCGAGCAACAGTGGAACATTGGATCGCAAACAATACGAGACGACGCAGTAGAAAGATCCCAGCCGATCTTGCCACAGGTCCTCCCACAGCCTTCATCATCTCTCTGGGGCCAGCCAGCCTCCGCTCTTCTCAAGTACTCTCTTAAACAGCCTCTCACCATCCAGTTATACTCTAAAGACTTGCAATGGCAAAGCGGTCACGATAAAGCAACGCACAACAAATGCGGCTCCCTCATATGAATCTATAGTCGCAGCCCGATCCAAGACGAAAGAAGGACGCGCAAAGCGAAGTTACTACGGCATCGAGGTCCACGAGCTTATCAACGCGGCCCATAGGGATCTTGCCAACAAGCAAGAAACCAGCCATGTCGAACCAGATGCACCGGTACCAACCATCGAGACTTCAACAATCCCCGGCAAGAAAGCGAAAAAGTCTATGCTTTGGACAGAAAAATACCGTGCTCGGAAATTCGGCGATTTATGCGGCGACGATAGCACCAACCGCTTGGTGTTGCGATGGTTGAAGAAATGGGATCCTGTCGTCTTTCCGGGTGTGACGAAACCGAAGGCCATTATCCCAAAGCGCCAAAACGCACAACACCAGAACGAGGAAGAAAAGCCACATCGCAAGATACTGTTGCTGACAGGGCCGCCTGGTCTCGGAAAGACGACGCTAGCACACGTCTGTGCTAGACAAGCGGGCTACGATGTGATCGAGATTAATGCAAGTGATGACCGCAGTCGGGACGTGGTTAAGAATCGCATTAGAACCAGTCTGGGCACCGAAAGCGTCAAAAATCTTGCCAACACAAAAGACGCGGATGGGCCGCAAAAGATAGCCAGGCCCGCATGCGTTGTCGTGGATGAGGTCGACGGTGCGGTTACGGGGTCTGGTGCTTCGGGGGAGGGTGGCTTTGTCAAGGCTCTGATTGACCTGGTTCTTGTGGATCAAAAGAACGCCTCAGTGTCGAGTTCCTCTGCTGAAGGTAAACGGAAGAAGAAAGGAGACGACTTCCGCCTCCTACGCCCGCTGATACTCATCTGCAACGATGTCTATCATCCGTCACTGCGGCCCCTCCGGCAGTCAAACCTCGCCGAAATCATCCGCATCGGCCGTCCATCTATAGATGCCGTTGTCGGGAGACTAAAGTTGGTGTACGAAAAGGAGGGCATACCCTGCGACAAAGATGCTGCTAGGAAACTGTGCGAGGCGGCATGGGGCATGACGACCGGGCTTGACGCAAAGCGAGGCGCCGAGAGCACGGTCGAGGGCGACCTTCGAGGAGTCATGGTTGTGGGCGAGTGGGTAGCCGGCCGATTCAAATCGTCTTGTCTCGGTAACAGCCAGCGGCTGACCAGGCAGTGGATTGAGAAAAACATAATGCACGACCTGGCCAGTGGCGCAGCAGGTTCTCGCGGGCTCGGCAGAGGAGGCGTCAAAGACATCGTATCACGACTTTTCCAGGAAGGTGGAGGCTTCCCCAAACAAGCCATGAACCTGGCGGGATCCAAAATACAGCACGAGCAGCCCGTGGCTGAGCTTGGTTTTGGCGAGGAGCAAAAGAAGCACACCATGGACCGTCTCAGGCAGATGGTGGACACGAGCGGCGAGATCAGCTACATCATGACGGACATCTTCACTGAGTATCCCAACCGCGAGTTCAACGACGACTGCTACCTCACCAAACCAAATCAGGCGTATGACTGGCTCTACTTTCACGACGCTTGTCAGTCTAGACTTTTCTCGAGCCAAGACTGGGAGCTCGCTCCGTACCTGAGCCAACCGGTATTGGCTTGTCATCACCTCTTTGCGTCACCCAAAAAACATTACAATGCTGCCGCCGGTGGCGGTGGCTTCGACAAGCGCTGGGGTGCCGACGCGGAAGCCGATACGGCTCCCCCAATGCCATTCTCTGGCCCCCGCGCCGACTATCAGGCCCTGGAGGCGGAGAAACAGAACAGGGCCCAGCTTCAAGCGCTGCTAGCTCAGCTCAGCCCGTCGCTGATGCGCTCGTTCCGTAGCCCCGAAGATGTGGCGACGGACTTTCTGCCGTATCTGGTGCGACTCGTCTCTCCAGACGTCAAACCTGTCGTCGTCGGCGGCAGTGCGGGACACATAGCCAGCGTTCGCAAGGAGAGCGAACGCAACATGGTCAAGCGGGCGTCGGAAATACTGGCAGAAGTTGGCATCGCGCTGCAAAAGGGCAAGATTGAAGGCGAGGCGATTGGCAGTCGTGCACCACAGTTTGTGTACCGCATGGAGCCGTACGTCCCCATCTTCTACTGTCACTCCTGCACATGTGGCCGGATGGGTCGATTGCTAATACGTCTACAGAGATCTCGACTCCCTCGCCACATTTGAGACGGGCGCATCCCTCATTCCCTCACAGGCACCAACCCGCTACGCCGTCCGCCAAGTCCTCGACCAGGAACTCCAGCGTACCCTCGCCCTCCGTGAAAAAGTCGCACGAGAAGCCCGCTTCGCAGCAGGCAGGACGGCGGCCAACGCGTCAGCGCTGCCGGTTCCGTTCGACAACAAGGAGAACGTCAAGGACGCCGCTATCGCCCAGGACAAGGAGGCAACACTAGTAAAGAGGGACTTTTTCGGCCGCGTCATCGAGGTTTGTCCGCTGGCGGAGCTGGATGCCAACGCGAAGAGGGTGGAGCTGGCAGAGCGCAAGGTTTGGGTGACGTTTCACGAAGGGCTGAACAATGCCGTGCGCAAGCCGATTTCATTGCAGGAGTTTATGAGGGGGCTGTAGATGCCCAGCATGGCGCTGTGGACCTGGCTCTGCTCTGCCGTAGTTGTAATTTAGAGACATGATGTACGAACAAACTCACGAACTGAACTCAAACAAGCGTTCCATGTCACGAATGGACAGCGTTTTAACTGCAATTGTGCAACACCATGCTCTACTAAGCTACACTCTCACACACACACCCCAGCGCAACACTCGTCTCGCACCTCCATCAGCCCCTCACAGCTTCGACTTGGGCCGCTGCCCCGGCGACGCAAGCGGATCGTACACGCTCCTCGAAAGCGTATCCACGGGCGTGGAGTTTGAGTGCGAGAACAGGCCCCTTGTGTCCAGCATGCCGGGGTGCAGGTCCTCCAGCCTCGACGCCCCCACGAGGCGCATGTTCATGGTCATCTCGTCCTTGAGGAGCTGCAGCGCCTTCTCGACGCCGGGCTGGCCGTAGGCGCTCATGGCGTAGAGGAACGGCCTGCCGATGCCGACGCCCTTGGCGCCCAGGCAGAGACACTTGAGGATGTCGGTGCCGCGACGCACGCCGCCGTCCACAAACACCTCGATCTTGCGGTCCAGCCCCCGCTCGCGGAGCACGGGCATCGTCTCGGCCAGCACCTCGACGCCCGAGCGCGCAAAGTCCAGCTGGCGCCCGCCGTGGTTCGACAGCACCACGCCCTGCACGCCGGCCTCGACGGCGCGGAGGACGTCCTCGACGCGCTGCACGCCCTTGAGGATGATGGGCATCCCCGTGATGCTCCTGAACCAGGGGATGTCGGCCCAGCTGAGCGACGGGTCGATGAAGGAGGAGATGGCGCGCGCGGCGCCCTGGCTCGTGTCCGTCTTGTGGCCGGCCTGCACGCTGCTGCCCGGGTCGGTGAACTTGCCGCGCATGTCCTTTTCGCGACGGCCGAGCAGCGGCGCGTCGACGGTGATGAAGAGGCCCTTGCAGCCGCGGCGCTCGGCGTGCTCGACGATGCGGCGCGTGACCGCGCGGTCCTTGTTGACGTACAGCTGCAGCCACTGGACCTGGTCGCCGGAGCGGGCGTCGACAATCTCGTCAAAGGAGCACGACGCCAGCGTGGGGATCATCTGGATCACGTCGTGCGTGTGGGCGGCGCGCGTGAGCACCACCTCGCCCTCCGGGTGGCCGAGCTTGCCGAGGGCAGTGGCGGTGATGTAGAAGGGCGCGGACGTCTTCTCGCCGAGCATGGTGGTGGAGAGGTCTATTGTTTCGACGTCGACGAGGATCTGCGGCCGGAACCAGATTCTGTGAAAGGCGCTGTGGTTCTCGCGCATGGTCTGCTCCGGTCAGAAAGCGCCTCAGACGTCGACACGCCGTGTAAATAAAGACTGAAAAAACTCACAATCTCGTCGTCCGCACCACTGGAATAATACCCCCAGGCCGTCTTCTTCATCAGCCGCCTCGCCACCGCCTCAAAGTCAAGCAGGTTGTAGCACTGCTCCAGCAGCGGCTTCTGCGCGATCCTCTGCTGCCGCTCCTCCTCCTCCGGGTCCTCCTCCTTGGCCTCCTTCTCCACGGAGTCCATGTCCACGGGCCCGAGGTGCTTCGACTTGTCGAGGTACTTGTCTAGGGTGTCGGGCGGGTGGATGGGCTCGAACTCCTCGGTTGCGTCTTTGCCCTTTTGGGGATCAGCACTGCGCCTAGATGGGGTTCATGGAAGTTGGCCACGTACAGCATAGTCGAGTATCACTTTTTCGCCTCCGGGATGCTCTGTGGTTGGCTTGTGTCAGCGTGGTATGCGCCACGCTCCGTGGTGTAGTGAGACTCACCTGGCAAGAACTCCGTCACGTCGTATGCTTTTCCCTATTTGAAATCAGTCAATTCTCGTCCGACATGACAGCCCATCCGTGCTCACATGGACGATAACCCAGCACGACTCGGCACTGTTGTGCTCGGCGACCTGGGCTCCCTTCAGAGCCATCGTGGCGTCTTCCTCGCTGAATCTCACGAGACAGTAACCGTCCGCGTACGGCGCAGCTCCTCCGTACCGCTTGGGGATTCACAACGCCAATTCCCACTCAACGGCTCCCGCTATCGAGTCCGCGAAGTCCTCAAAAGCTGCGATGCCCACTGCGAGTCGCAGGTCAACCAGTTCGCGGCAGCAGCGTGCTGTGTACTGAATTTCCCGATGCCCAGAGTCCAGGAGTGCAAGGCAGGAAGCAAGTCTAGCCCAGTAAAGCTCCAGGTGAATATCTAGCTCGCAAAATGACACCTAGAATATATGCAAAAGGAGAGGGAATCAGCTCGCAGCAAAGAAAGCCGAAGACGGCTCCCGCCCCGTGGGGAAAGAGTACTGTCGTCACAGGCCCGGATAACCATTTTGGGAGGGGCTGGACTCGGCCCACGCGGTACCTGAGTTTTAGGCTATTTCCACGCGGGTCGAGATGTACCCAATCAGCCGCTTCCAATTGCTAGAGCCAAACGGTGGCAAACTAGATTTACTAATTACACATCCAACACCAACTAAGGCATTATTACTACTCTACCCAGATAAATCAGGAAAATACCAAGGGCAACACGAAGGCGCCAATGCCGCGCAGGACTTGCACTCCAGCGTGGAAGAGCTACAGAGCAGGTATCTACAAGTCACCCACGCGGGATCCACCTTCGGTACTTCGGGTCAAAGGAATGCGGTGTACCCCCAAGTCCCAAAGTCGCCGGCCCGCCGACTCTCCGGCTCAACGCTGCGCATCCACTGCTAATTCCTGGACAAGATACCCAGTCGGTACCTCTGAGCCCGCTCCTGGATCTATGCCCTCGGTAATGGCCTGGTGCACTACCTCTGGGTCCAACCCGCATTGAAAACCGGCGAATCGTGGCCCGACAATTTGTCACTCCGAAACATCTCCGGACGAAGCTCAAATAATCCGTGCATTCGTCGAAAACGCAGGTGGTGTTCTTTGCTGTAAAGGTAGTGTTCAATTGAGTATTGTAACTGTGCTGCACTCCCCGTACCAGAGAGCGATGTCAAATGGTTCATGCTAGCAAAGCTGCCGCTACGATATTGGGTGGGAGTGGCGAGGAACCGTCTGTGTCTGCCGCTTTGGATCTGGGAATTTAACTATTTGCTGCGCCGCTCATTCAACATGTTGCCCCATCTATGCGCCAAATCGCAGTTTTAGATCACTGTAGCGGTCAATTCATCACCGTAATCATGAACAATAACTCTTTTCGTCTCATCGCATCTCTAATAAATCATTCAGACGCCCTCGTCCATGTTGCCCTACCCTACACCACTGCCCTCACTACACACGCCAGCACCCGCCCAATTACCCGTCATTGAAATGAACAATGATATATGCATCCTTTCCGTCCTCTTCACGCTCGACTGCGGCAAATTCGTGGCGCTATTGCCACGAGTTGAGTCCTGCCCAAGGGTCGTTTTGCTGCTGCTGTGCTGATCGCGGGTGACCGCTCTGTGGATGCGCGCTGTTGCCTCCCTGGTCGTATCCCTGGTTTCCGTAGTGCACCGTTTGTTGAGGCCCCAGTGGCGGAGGACCCGGGGGAGGCGGAGGCGGTACGAACCCGGGCGGTACATAACCGCCCTGGCTGTGTTGTTGCGGCTGTGCGCCATACGTGTTGTATGGCTGTTGTGGCTGTTGGGGCTGGCCCTGGTGCGACTGACGGCGTTGTTGCCCAAAGGATGTCTGCGTTGGCGGCGGCGACGCCGGCCCCATCATGGCATTCACACCAAAGGACGTCTGGTTCGGCGGCGGGGACGTTGGGCCCGGCGTGCGTCCAAAGTAGCTGGGGTTGTACGAGGGCTGCGAAAAGGTGCTCGCGGGCGGGGCAGCGAAGCCCGGCTGCGTTGTCGGCGGGCTTGCGTATCCAGAATAGCCATGCTGCTGCTGCTGCTGCTGCTGTTGTTGTTGCTGTGGCATATGTAATTGGTTGGGCGGTGGTGATGTAGGGACTTGGTATTGGCCGTGAAAGTTGGTCTGCGGATACCGAGGCGCCTGACCCGGTTGGAACAGCGGCGCCGGTGTTGGTCTGCCTGACGACTGCTGCGATGATTGTGGTGGTGTCTTGGATGGCTCCATTGACATGCGCTCCATCAGGCCCCTCAGCCGATCCCGCTCCATCTCGGCCTGCGCACTCTTGTTGGTGGCCTTGTCCTGCTCAATCTGATTGAGCAGCTGCGAGCCCTCGGACCGGCGGTTGTTGACGAAGGACTCGACGTTCTTCTGCAGGCTCTCCACCGTCTCCTTCATCTCGGCGTACCAGTTCTTGGCGCTCTGGAGACCAGCAAACAGATCCAGGAACTCTTGGTACGCGCGCTTGTACTTGCCGGCCGCCGCGGACCGCTGCCGCTGGATATTCTCGTACTTGCTCTGCTCCGCGCGCACCCGCTTGTCCTGCAGTAGAGCGTTGAAGCTCGTCGTCAGCTCCTTCATCAGCGCCGACTGCTTGTGGTTGGCCTGCAGCAGGCGGTTCTGGTGGGGGCGGAACTTTCGAGTTCCTGCTCGAACAATTGTGTCTCGTAGTTTGAGATGGACTTTTTGTTGAGAATGAGAACTTGAGAGATGTCGTCGTTGTGAACCTAGCCAATGTTAGATCCCCGTCATCAACAGCTCCGGCGAGGGGGGGGGGGGGGGGGGCTTCGCATACTTTTTCTTTGAGATCTTTCAGGACCTGATTCCGCTCCCTCTTGATCATGTTCAGCTTCTTCAGGATCTCCTCCACCCTTCCGATCTGGTCCGCGACGCTCGTCCCATCCTCTTCAAAGTCATCGTCAAGCAGGTTGGGCTCGAAGCCCGACGGACTGGCGGCGTTGCTGCTCCTCTCGCGAACCTTGTTGACGGCGCTTTGGAAGAGCTGGTCGACTTCGCCGCTCTGTGTAGCCCGCCGCATCTCGTCGAACTCTGCTCGGTTGTTGGAAAACTTGGCTGCCAGTTGCATGTCGCTCCTCATGGCTTCCTCTAGGGCGTCTCGGTAGTTGCGAATATCCCCGCGCAACGTCGTCGTCAGCCGTGAGCTCGGCTGCTGGCTCCATTCCGTCTCATACTTGGATCGCATTTTTTCGCAGACGCTCTCCTCCGTGTCGAGGCTCTTGCTGCTCTTTTCCAGGACCGAAAGGACCGTGTCCTTCTCGCTCTTCAAGAACTCGAATATCGAGGCTGGGTTCTCGTGGTCTGATACGTCCTCGCACCACTGCCGGAAATCCTCGTCGGGTAGAACGTCCTGGTGGATCCCGCCCTTCAACACCTGTAGCGCCCCGGGCAGCCTGAGGTAGTCCAGGCTTGCCTCCATCTCGCCGTTGGCGGTGTCCACCTTTTCGGTCTCGGCTCTCACGAGCTTCGCCTTTTCCTCGTCATACAGGCTCGCGGATTCCGTCACGGCCATGGGGACAATCTTGGCAAACAGATCCGGCCCAGTGACGCGCTGGATGTCTTGCCCCGCGTAGAGCTCGCTCACTGGGATCGGCTTGGCGGCGGGGAGTCTGGCGATCGCCGCGAGGCTGGCTTCGGCCGGGACGGGCTGATGGTATATGTAGTCATTATCGGTGATGGCCTCCTTGAGCTTTGCTTGCACGAGGGAGAACTGGCGATTCGAAATTTCCTTGAGCTGGCCACCGCATTCGGGACTGAGGTTCGAGCTCGGGGGGACGGAGCTGGGGAAGTTCTTGGACATTCGTTCGGCTTCCTTGGCGAGGCTCTCAGCGACCTGGAGCCGGGAAATGGCAACGCCGTGTTGATTTGCCTCCTCGTCCGTCAGGGCCTGGAAATATTGGGCCTTGGAGTTGAGCAGATGCGTCTTGATCTGCAACCGTGCGAATTAGCGTTGCTGACCACGCATGTACTCCGGGAGCAGGACCAGCGACTCCCGTCAGCATGGCGGCTGTGATTGGATCTCCTTACCTGCACCATTGTCAACCAGACCTTCTCGAATATGGCCTTGTTGACGTTTTCCTGAACGCCCTCGATGGCCTGCCCGTAGAGGTAGCCTGCCTGCGACGCCAGCTTCGCCAGCATGCCCGCCTTCTTCTGATCGGCGGAGTGCTTCTCGAAGAACACCTCCTGCGCCTGGGCGAGCATTATACTGATCAGCGTCTGCACGGTCTCCCTGCTGAGGTCGAACGAGGGCGCGTGGAGGAAGTTTTCGTTTATGTAGGTGAACATGCCGGCCGAGGCCTGGAAAGAGTGATATGCGATCTTGACGGCCGAGTCGTCTGCGCGGTTCTGGAAGACGGGCGTGGCACGATAGGACGGCGGAGATGTTGAATATGACGGAGGCCTTCTCAAAGGCGAGCGAGTATTGGGTCGTCGGCTTGTGCGTAAAGGCATCGAACCTATGCAAAGATCAGTCGTCAGCCATGCCAAGAGAGAGAAGAAGGCCACCGAGGGCACGAGCGGAACGGAAGAGCAAGGCGCACCACGTAAAAGAGATCTTGATGTGCTGCTCATCGACAGGGAACCGCAAATCCAAGAGCTCCAGCTGGCCGTAGTAGCGATACAGCATGTCACGGCCAGACGTCGTCTCCTTGCCGGCCCCCCGCATGTCCTGACGCAGCCGGTTGAGGGTGGCGCACTCCTCCGCGTAGCGTTCGGGGTCATCGCCGTAGGTGTTGCGGATATAGCCCTTGAGGGGCTCAATCCAGTCGATCTCGTTGGTAGCCTTGGGTGGCACCGAGATCATCGGTGACTGTGCCATGCTGTGCGACTGTGGGAATGGCGACGGCGAGGCCCGGAGTTGGGTGGGTGAGGAGTCGGCCGAGCGAAATGCGTCAAGACGACCAGCCCCGAGTGCACGCAGCAGTGGCGGCAAAGGAAGCAGACGTTGCGGTTGCTCGTCGGAAGCTTCAACGTTGAGGAGACTCGTCTTCCGCAGGACTCCAGCAAGAGTCAGGATCGAGGCCCGCACAGCAGAGACACTGGACGTTGGGCTGGGCTTGTTGGGCTGATGCCACCACACCGGGAGCCTGGGTTGAAGCGGTCAACGGCGCAGCTCGTTTCGGCCGGGCTGCTCCACGGCGCAGGAACCTAGAATGGGCTCGATCAGATGCCGACGGAGTGGGAAGGCCGCCAGGGTCGAGGTGGCCTGTTATGCGGCCGGGTGATGTGGCTCGCAGCAGCGGGGGCGAGGATGACGGACAGGATGGAGCTCTCGGTGTCTGACTTGGCGGCGAGGCGCGGCGACGACGGTGCGGTCCGTCTGTCTGGCTGGGGACGCAGTCTGGGCAGCAACGGGGAGGGGAGGAAGAGCAAGAGCAGGAGCAGGAGCAGGAGGCGGAGGAGGAGGAGGAGGAGGAGGGAATAGTCGTGGTCGTTGACGGGATTGCGAGGAGTGACGAGCCAAGTCGTCGCCGTCTGTCGTCAGTCGTGGAGCATCTATCGCTGGAGGAGACGTCGTGGCCACTACGGGCCCTGACCACGGGCGGCACTACCGCTACAGCACCCATCCATGCCCCCCGTTGGCTGGCTGGCTAGCGCACTAGTTAGGTGGCGCTGCCCTGTAGTTGGCGCTCCCACCCTGCTGGTTGCGACATGCGCGGCTAAGAAGCGGGGGTCTCGCTATAATGCCTCCCCAGCGGCGGACAGAGAGAGGGGCTCGCCGAAAGCAACTATCGATTTATGGCCCAGGAGAGGCCAGATCATAGAACGACCATGGAGCAGGCAGCCACGGTGGAATGCGAGACACGCCCGACCCGGCAACTCGAAGTCGAGGTCGAAGCCAAAGCCGAAGCCTATTGATCGATGGTCTGGAACGCGCATCTCCCGACCCGGACGCTCAGCTGCCACCGCCGTGTCTTGCTTCGTGCTTTCGTGCTCCAGCCGCCCATGGGAGAATCATCACGTCAGGTAGGCGCCTAGACAGACAGACCCTGCAACTAATCCTCATTGCAGAGCGGCTGCGGCACCCGTGTCAGATAGCGTCACCTCCTGCGACGACTAGTCCATGGCCTCCCCCCTCGACTTGACAATCGCTGGCGTAGGGCGACGAATGGCGGCTTGACAAACCGTGGGGGTTTCCTCGGCGGCTTCTTCACCAGGCCCATACTTGCTGGCGCTCTTCGTTCACTGCCATCTAGACTATGGGTTGACGGGCCACGTCAAGTCGGCAATTGCAGTGCGGCCCTGGGACTGACAGCCTTCATCGCATGGCCGGTAATTCCGTCATCCAAGTCAACAGGAGCATGATTACATACCACGGTGACCACTGTCAGCTGCAAATCTCATCACATCTGGACAGCCCACACATCTCGACCGCAGATTCCCCGTCCCCCCAGCCAGAGAAACATCCCTTGGTCTCCTCTTCACACTACAGACATGCCCTGTAATAATCCACCAATTCCACGACCGCCATTATGATCCCCAGAGCGCTGTGAACCAGGCATTGGCTCTCGTCACCCAGAACCCCATGCTGCAACCTCCCACGCGCATCTGCTAACCATCCGCAGGTCACCAATGTGGCCGCTCTAGCCCTCTCATTGGCCACGCTCGGCGCCTCCAGAGCCAGGGATATCCCTCCGCTCACACGGCCATCCATCGGCCACGGGCCGTCTTCTAGCAAATCTTGTTTGACTCTCATCGTTACAATTCGACAATGGCAAGCCACGGCCGCTCTACGAATCAATGTCCTCCGAGGCCTGGACCCCTGTCCAAACGTTCGCGAAGCGCCTGCTCTTTGCCGTCTGCGGCCCACGACGCGACCCTAGTGATCGGCACGTCTCGTCGTGCACATATTCAACGTCACCTTGACGGCAGCCTCCCATGACTACCGTGAAACAGACTTAGTCACGGGACGGAAGCAGTGAAATAATAGGACTCATGGGAGCAAGCATAATACTAAGCTAAAACTCGTATCCATCGGCCTGCATTATCCAAATGTAAGACAGACATGGGCAACAGCGAACAAAACACCAACACACCTACGCCTGCCGGGATCCCTCATCCCAACGCCTCCGTCACCTACGTATAGACGCTCTCTGTCCAGGCGTTGACCTGAACTCCCCGCTCGGCCATTTGTGCATCCTTCAAGAAGTCCATTGGCATCCACACCAGGTGTCCTCTGATTTGGCTCAGCTTCTCGCGCGCATCTGCTGCGGGCATGAATTGGTCAAAGATGTGACCCGACTTGACGCCTCTTGACGGGAGATATCTGTCGTAGTCTTGGAATGTTTTGACTGATCCCATAGCGTTAGCGACCGCATTCTAGTCACGAGCGCTGCGTTGCGTCTTGAAGTGGGGGGTACTTACTGTGATCGTCAGGGTCGGCATGGAACAGGTGTCGGAAGAGTTCAGTATTTTTCGATGCCTGCCCCGTCCACTCGGTCCATAGCTTGTCCCCAAGCGGATCCTCCACGAAGCTCCAGCTCTCGTCTTGATCGTAGACGTCGTTGTTGGGTTTCGACGCTCGGCGGCTGAGCATTGATGTCGCTGCCCGCATTGAGGTCTTGTGGCGGAAGCAGGCCCATATGCTCGCGCCAGAGGTACCGTCGTTAGAGTGGCGGCGTGATAGCCAGCCTCAAACGGCTTGCCGTCCATGGTGCTCTGGATCTTCCTCGTGTCCTCCATGACAATGCTCAGCTCGCTATCGTGGTCCCCCTCTTGGCTTCGATCGTTTAGGTTGCTCGACCCACAAATGACGACTCGGTCGTCGGCAATAAGCAGCTTGGCGTGGATGTATAGCTCCTCCTGAATCCAGTTCTGTATTTCCAACTCGGGGTCCGTGTCGTCCCAAGGCTCGTCTATCAGGGAGCCCTCCGTGGTCATAGCATGGTGGGCCACCGAAGCGGCTGTGACGACCTTCTCAGCAGGCTTCGCCGCCTCAAATCTTGCTCGCGCTGCTTGAATGTCCTCTGACTTTTGGGAGTCGCTGGGCGTGTCTGGGTGATCTGCCTTGTGCAGAAACTTTTCGCGGTAGCTAGGTGACTCTGACTCATCCCCCTCGCCGTAGACTCCCTCTCTCATGATTTCATCTGCTTCGGCGCGCTGGACCTGTTGGTAGCTCACACCGGACTTCCTTCTCGGCCTCAATGAGCGCGCTGGTTCGGTTTAGCCTGTCGTAGGACCTCAGGTTGAAGAAGAAGATGTGCTCTGTCGGATCGACTCCTGCGGCCTTGACCTGCCCAAAGATGGAGTGCTCGCCGCGGCAGATAGACTTGTACTGGTAGTCCATGATGGCTCTGGTTCCAGTTGCCGCATCGTCTCGGAGGTCGCCCGCAAATCCAGGAATGGCTGGGATGATGATGATGACCCTGAATTTGCGGCCCTCTTTACCGGCACGGACAACGGCGTCGACGATTGCTCTGCCAATGGTGTTCTGTATGGGTGCCTGGTTCTCACCGGTTGCCGTGATGAAGAACTGGTTCTCGATGTAGACGTAGTGCTCTGCCTTGCGAATGATTTCGCAGTACGCGTTTTGAATAGAGCGCTCCTTCAGGATGCCGCTGGACCAGTCGGCGCTGGACCGCACTACTTGCGCATGCAGCGTGCCCCGATTCTCGAGATTCTTGGTGCTGAGAGGCGTCAGCGGATGCTTGACGTACTCTCCAACCGGATGCTTCGGCCGTTGCACCCCCACCAGGTCTTCATCTTCGCCCTCGCGACCTTCGAGCGTAATCCAGTCACAGCTCTCCACGCGCTTGTACTTGTCGCGCTTGATGAAGTTCCAGCGCAGCACAAAGTGCTCAGCAATGTCGTAAACGCAAGGCCCAATGAGCGACATGGCAACATCGTGCCAGGGCATGCGTCCGTACTCGGCCTTGCTCAGCTCATTGTCCTGCCAATCCTGGACCTTTTGGAAGTCCATGATGCGGTTGTTGTTGAAGTCCTGGCCCGGGAAGGTCTCCTCCCTGAACGCCCTCGGGAGAACGTCGGATAGGGGGTGGTGCCGGGCATCCCAGCGTCCAAAGCAGAGATCCAAGCCGCCAATAAAGGCCAGGGCGTAGTCGATGACGATGAACTTTTCGTGGTGAGCCCAGTACATGGTCATGTCGGCAGCATTCTCAAAGACGTTATGGTCAGGGTGACGCAGGACTCTGATGTTGCCGTGTCCCTGGGTGCCTTCGGGGCAGAGGGCCTGCAGGGCATGCTTGGTATGCTGCGAGTTGCACGTCAAAGCGGCCTCGACTTCCTTGTAGACCATGACGTAGATTTTCACACCGGCCTCTGCTCTCCGTTTGAGAACCTGATCTAGCCGGAACTCTTGGTTATGGAATGGCGGGCGACGGAGGAACAGCTCTGGCGAGAGCCACCAGTCACAAATGTAAATGGTTTCCTTTGCCTGCTCGAGCGCAACGGACACGGCCCAAAAGTAGTCGCGACCATCGACGTACCACTTGATCAGATTTCCGTCCTGCTCTGGGAAGTATGACCCGAAGCGATGCGACTCGCATATTTTTGTTCGCTTGGCGTCACAGGCCTGCTCGTGCTCTTCGTCATGGCGATGGTCCTTGTTGAACTGCGCGTTGGGAGCATGTCAGCGCACTGCTCAATAGCGCATGATTGCTAAAATGAATAAATGCTTACCAAATTGCCCAGTTTGCCGATTTGTTGTCTGGTTGAGCCACTAGTCAGTCTCGACGTGCAAAGTGAGGGCCGGTAGGATGGTAAACACACTTTTGTGAATTAGGCCAATTTTGGCATCGTGTAGCTTGGTGTCGTGCAACTTGTCTTTAAGGTTATCCATCATGCCGAAGAAGCCGCCACCTTTGCCCTCATCTTTGGAACTCGACATTGCGACGGAGAAGGCAACCTAGACTCGATATTCTTATCGCAACGGGATACAGCGACGCAGAGAGTGGCGATTGGCGATGCACCAAGCAACCCGTCAGGCAAATGTGACGAGGTAGCTCAAGGAGGGGTAGGTAAAGCTAGTCGAGCAGGGACAGTCGGTTTCCAGAACGGCACTGCGGCGGGCAGGAGGTGATGTGAGGATGTTGAGTACGGGCGAGACACATAAAGAGCGATGATAGTGCTTCGTAGAGCGACGAATCTGTTGTCGTCAGACCGAGGGAGCTGAGTTTCGTATTCTATCTAGACTCGACACCAAAGCCGTAAGCGAGAGAGCGGGGCGGTCAGTATTAGTACCGCCTAGCAAGTACCTGTGCTCTGTATAAAACGCCCGTTATTTCGACAGCTGGAAGCTATTTGCGGGGATCAATTTTGCAGTTGGAGGAGCCTGAAAGCTGCCTGCAGCCTCACGCCAGCGTCGTCATCTCCATATTGCATCCCTAGCCGGTCAGGGCTACACAATTAGCCATGCTCGGTCCAGAACAAGGGGCTGATGCGTTAGGCGGCGCTACAGGCTTGGCAAAAACTACAAGAAATCATCGTGCGCAGTTGCTTGATACGGTGCCATCACCAAGGATCGCAATGTCAACAGCGGACTGGATAGATTCCTGTATTCCTTGGATCTCCTGATTGGATTACGTCTCGTCGGGATCGCTGGACGCGCTGAGTGCCATGGTGGAGGGGCAGTGTGACGTCAGTGGGGAGATCCATGATGGGTTGGGAGGGATGGTGGGGGGCTGTTAGAGGGCTAGAGGGCATGAGGGTATGGAGGCTAGCAGGCCAAGATTCAGGATACAGAAAAACTGCCAAGAAGGAAAAGAACTGAACAATGCATGGTAGCATTTCCTTCGAGAACGGCTCTGAAGTTA
The DNA here is from genome assembly GCA_009828645.1 of Calcarisporium arbuscula. NCBI lineage: Eukaryota > Fungi > Ascomycota > Sordariomycetes > Hypocreales > Calcarisporiaceae > Calcarisporium > Calcarisporium arbuscula. Next base: position 233,598 of record WBSA01000028.1, on the reverse strand, counting down.
GCAACGCCTGGCACTAAGTTGGTGCTTTTGTAAACGGCTCGATATTGCTCTGCTGCCTCCTTGGACCAGCTCCCAGCCGGCCGGTTGGTGTCACACGACATCCAGGTCGTGTTCTCTCCCATCTCCAACCTGTGGCCAGCATTGCACACAGTATCCGGCATTCCAGCCTGAGCATATGGCTGCCAAGCCTGTCAACTGCACGACCTGACTGTTGGGCGGAATGTGTGTGCGCCTCTCAGCCGCCATTTGCACGAGGACTGGCCAACGCAAGCGGAGCCACGAGCCATGACGATGAGCAACCACAGAGGGACAGGGTTGTTGTTCGCCTGCAAGAGATCGGACTCAGCCCGAAATTGAACGAGGATCGGCATTGTACATGCACACAGAGCCGTGTGGTTTTGTGGTGCGATGTGCAGATGCTCGTGACGATCCAGATTCCAGCGTTCAGGTTTCATGAGTAACGGAGAAGCGTAGTTCCGCGCCGCGCCAGTCTCGCCCACGTCGTCTAGAACGCCCCAGCACACTATAGGACCCCAACTGCCCTGGGCCAAGCCCGCCGTTGGCGCTGGCCGCGAGGCCACAGGGGTCTTGAGGTCCCCTTTAGAGGGGTCGAGGAGCTATTATTGGCGATTGCATGCTTCCCCCTCTTTACCCGTGGTGGGGCACCCTCAAACCATCCACGCTCCCAACACTTGACCGCCAAACTGTCCTTCTTGATAGCCTCACCGTCCTGACCCCAATCTCCCTCTATCCTGCATCCTCCGATACACTGACAGCCTCGTTTATTATACACCAATCACCATCATGTCAGCTCCCGTAATCCCCCCCGGCGGCACTATCGTCGACACCTTCAAGCAATCGTTCGTCAACGTCCCCGTCGACGGTGCGAATAACGATGCCGTCTCTACTACCGAATTCCTCGATGCCTCTGAGTCTCTAGTGACCATCTTCGGTACACTAACATGATGTCAATTATATGCGCTGTTTTGTGCCTAACCTTGGCTCCTAGATGTGCTCGGCTCCGTGGCCTTTTCCCCTGTCAAGAGCGACATCCTCGGCAACGTCAAGGTTCGTGCCATCTGCTGCTCTGCCGCTCTGCCGTGCTTCCTCGCATCATGGCGACTCTCTAACATTCCACTTCAACCCAACAGAAGATCCGTGACCGCCAGCTTGCTGCCCCCGCAGAAAGCGAGAACATCCAGGACCTCGTCCGCCAACGAGCTCAAGACAAAGAAGCACACCGCCACTGAGGGTTTGTTGTGGCTGGTTCGGTACGCATATACCCCCCAATGAATGTGTTGTCTGGGCCATTCACTTACAATTGAAACAGAGGACTTGAGTTCACCTCCATTGCCTTGACCACCAACGTCTCCAAGCCCACCGAGGAGCTCGCCGACTCGTTCCGCACCGCCTACGGCACGACTCTCAAGCCCCACCACAGCTTCATCGTCAAGCCCATCTTCAGCGCCGCCATGAGTGCTTGCCCCTACCGCAAGGACTTCTACGGCAAGCTTGGATCCGATGACGAAAAGGTTCGCGCTGCCTTGGGGGTGTATCTCGCCGCCCTGGAGAAGATTGTTGCCATTCTCAAGGCTTTTGTCAACAGCAAGGAGGCTAAGTGGTAATTCGCATCTGTGGCGTGCATTGTTGGCTTGCATGGTTTGAAAGGTACATTGAATAGTGAAGCGAGGTAATCTGGCGGGCGAATTTGATGCGTCGACCGGAAAAGCGAGGAGCAAGCTATACAACGGCCCCTCCATTGGCGAAAGAAAACGGCGATGGAGGGAAAACAAAATCAAAATTGCGGGAAGCATGCCAGAACATATGACTAATGGCAATATAAAGAATTTATGATGCTCCAAGATCACGCAGCTGCATAATGTGGCTGGCTTTGGGCACGGCTATACATCCACGAGCATGCTATCGGTGAAATGTATTCGCAAGGTAAAATATTGATACTGGCGCTACGGAGTATAATCCGGACATTAGCTCGAGGATCTTTGCGTAAGCAAGGCTCTATCTACCTGCCGTTGTCGTGTGGCTGTCGAGTCTCGACTGTTAGCTAGTTCCTGCGTACAATTAATGCTACTGTACCCAGGGGAGCCCAGGCCATGCCACCTAATTAACCCACCGCGATGACGATACAACACGAATCCGGTCGCATTCTCAGCCCCAACCTGTGGCTGACGACGCATACAAAGCTGAATTTCATGCTGAAACCACGGCCGATTGATACGGCATAGCCTGCCACAAAGTCGGGAATGTGGCACGGACTAGACTTGTTCGAGCCATAACACGCCGTAAGCGCGGGATGTCTGGTCGCCGACTTGGGGGTGGGAATGGCGATGGCTTCAAGCATGACGAGGATCTTTGGAGGTGCTTTGGTTCATTATTGACTGTGGCGTTTGGGAAGATGTGTATGCTGCGTGCGCGTGCATTACTATACATATATTGCTGAACTCTTCCCCCCGGACCTCTAGACGGCAGCTGCCTCATTGCGTCCTTCATCTCCATTCCAATCTACCTAACCTACCAAGTAGCATATTCGCAGCGCACTGCGTGTCAGCAATGGCGAATCCCCTTCGCGTTGTCATCGTAGGCGCCGGCCCAGCAGGCCTCTCAACTGCCCTGTCCCTCGCCCAGCAATCCCCGCCGCCAACATCAATCACCGTTCTGGAAACACGCACCCAGGTCCAGGCGCTCGGTGGAGCTGTAAATCTCACACCCCTTGCCCTGCGCTATCTCGACTCCCTCGGCGTTGGATCGAGTCTGCGGTCCGCGGCAGTGAAAGTCAGTGCTATTGAGCTGGTTGCACATAGAACGGGGGGATTGCTGGGGAGGCTTTGGCCAGACGTCGATGCTATTCGGGTGACGAGGCAGACTCTCCTCGAAGAAATGCTGAAGCAGGTTGGAGCTCTGCCAAACGGACGGGTGGATACTGTGTTTGGAGCCAAGATTCGGAGCATTGAGCAGTTTGGCGATGCAGATGGCGAAGGTGGCGTCAAGGTAACATACACAAAACCTGATGCTGCGAATGCGATGGTGGCCCAAGTCATTGAGGCAGATGTGCTCATCGGCTGCGACGGCATCCACTCCCAGGTCCGAAACCTGATCGTGGAGCCCTCACGCTCCAAGGAGTACTCTGGAAAGTGCGTCGCCTACGGCTACGTGACAGTCACGCCCGACGAAGCAAAATCCTGGCTCCGCAGCGACGGCCAGCCTCTCATCACGGACACGACTCTACTGTCCCGCGGTAGCGACTCTCTCCTCATGTCGTACTACGAGCCGTCTCGCACGAGGCTATACGTCGTGGCCGTGATGCCCGTGAAGGAGCCCGCCAGCGCAGACGGCGGGGAGTCCGCATCACGAGATGGATGGGCCGCACGGGGCGCGGACAAGGCGCGCGTGAAGCAAGATATCAAGGAGATTTTTGCGGGGTGTCCCCTTCCCTGTGTGGACGAGGTTGTGGATAAATGTCAAGAGTGGTTCTTCTACCCGGTGTATTCCCTTCCGCCAGGGGGCGTATGGCGAAACGGACGTGTCTTGCTGCTTGGCGATGCGGCCCATGCTGTGAGTTTTCGAGTGGCTTCCCCTGCACATCTTTCCCCCCACGTTGTGAGAACATGGGTGTTTCTACTATGTGCTCTTTATTCCCTGTCAAGAGTGCTAGCTAATGAATTAGATGCCCCCGCAAGGCGAAAGCACCGGCATCGCAATCGAAGACGGCATCCTCCTCTCTAAAGTCCTCACTCGTCACCAAACGCGCACGATTGCCCAGCTCTTCATGGACTATGAAAGTCTCAGAAGAGTGGACATCGATAAGTTGTATCGTGAGAGTAGTGGCCGTTGGAATTCCTCCTTGCCGTCTAGAGGATGGCTGGCCAACGTTTTTGTGGAGTGGATGACTTGGGGCTTCGTAAAGTATATGGGCTGGCGGAGTAATTACTTTTCACGAGATGTGCGGGAGTTGGAGTTGCCGAGATGAAGGAAGATGGCGTAAAAGTGCGTATTAAAGGTGTATTAAAGTAGTTCTATTTCTTTTCCAAGGTCTGTAATGCCAAGTCTATTCGTCATGTTGATCTACCCGTCTTGAGCGCTGCCACGTTCATGTAAGCGTTGCATCGAAATATCAAAACTAACCGGAATGCCAATGTCTATAGTGATGAAATGCTGAATCGATCCCTTTTATAAATATGCTTCACCTTTAACCTGTCGTTCTAGATCGAAAGATGAGATGAGGTCGGGGAATACGTGGCCGCTTGCGTCGCATGGAGCTCATTGACTCCGTGTCAGTGTCACTTTTTCGCCCGAGCCATTGGGCCATAGACTGAGTTGCCTCGCCATATTCCACTGCTACACTGTCTTTGGGTGCCATTGGAAGTGGGTTATCCCAAGCATGCTTTTCGCCATCAACGACACGCAGGGTGACCTGTTTCTTCTGTGATTCGAGTCGTTGCGCGAATCGCATGCCTTCCGCCAGGAGCATGTCAAACTCGCAAAGGCAGAGGTGAACCGGCGGGAGCCTCTTCAAAAGCTCATCCGACAGAAGGCCTGGTGATAGGCGAGGATCCGTGCGGCGCTCGCGTGGGATTGGCGGGTGCACGTATGATGCGTCTATCAGATCCGTCAACCCTTTGGGCAATGTGAGATCGGGGCGGCCGCATGTCTGGCGCTTCTCCGGCCGCGATATCGTCCAATCTAGCATGGGATAGAACAGGACTAGGCCTCTTATCTTTGGAGGTGGGGAGGGGAGGGTGTACTTCCAGCTGGATGGGTCCTGCATGATAATCCAGCTAGCGAGCGTGTTTGTCGCCCCGGCTGAAAAGCCAGAGAGAATGATGTGATTAGGGTCAATGCCCAGATCGCCTGCACGACTGGCGATCTGTAGTATGGCGTCAACACAGTCCTCGACAGGAGTTGGAAAGGGATAGCTCGGGGCCAAACGGTAGTTGATGGTGAAGACGACAGCATCCATAGAGGTCACAACGGCATCTGCCCAGCGAGCATCGTCGGTTCCTTGGCCAAGAATCCAGCCACCACCGTGCATGTTGATCACGGCCGGCCGGGGCGCCGCAGTTGTGGTCGGGGGGACCCACATTTCGGCCTTGATCTTGCGTTTGCCAGGGCTATGGGAGAGGGTCGAGTCGAGCCATATCTCTCTCGAGGGCGAAGGGGCGGGAGGGTCAGTGCGGTTGGCGATGCTGAAGCCAAGGCTGGCAGCATAGCGAACTGCCTGGGCCCTGGCATTGAGATACCATCGTGAGCTGGTCTCGAGCGGGTTCTGATAGTCTGGAGGCTCCGGAATGGTCGGGCGCCTAGAGCCAAATGGCGGGTTGTCCATGTCCATGTGAGCGTTCGGGGTGGTATCCCGCGCAAGAGGCAGTGGTGATTGGTGCAGGGCTGCCGGACCCGAAGGGAAGCCGGAAAATGGCAAAGACCGAAGCGACCAATGCGCGGACTGGAGATGCAGGAATAGGCGGGCACAAGAGATGAGGAGGCGGGATCAGTTGACCAGCTGCAGACACGGGTTGTAATAATAGATTGGAGCAGAAGCGAATGATGTTCGGAGACGGCACCCTTAGGGAATGGTATCGAATTAGCAGGACTATTCTGACAAAGGCCAGCGCACTGTTGATCCAACGGCTGGATTTTAGAGCGACAGTGTTCGAAGTACAGCCAACAGCCACTAGCCAGACTACTACGTCACCTCACGAAACTGGCCACGGTTGCTGGTGACGGCATGTGCCCCTTCATCACTCCCCTCCACCATTTGTAACCTCCCGTCTAGGGCCCCGGGTACCTGATTACTTGGCATGGAAAGCCACCAAGGGGAATATAAAGGAAAGGCTAGAAACTCCACTGAAAAGCAGGATCGCGGGCTGTGGGCGTTGCACTGGTGCTGGAAGGAATTCATATCCACTGATAGCTGGCGCGATGAAGTCGGCGCTGTTGGAGACTTATAGTGCTGACCGACGAGAAGCACCCAGGCCTCGCGGCAGTTGGGCAGTGGATGCGGGTGGAGGATATGGACGATGTATGTTCAAAACTGTGGATGGGAGGTGGACTGACGGTTGCAGCATTTTGGATCAACTGAGGCCATGAGGTGGGAGGCGGGCGAGTCTCGGAGAATGACGCAGCTGCAAAACACCAAGTGTCAGGTTTTTCCACAAGTACCAACCAGTCAGGTATCATTAGGCTATTGCGGTCGCACCTGCCATCCATGGGAGCGAGCACTGAGACTTGGCCCGGGTAGCTCGGCTCGAAGGCTGCAGCTAAAAATTCCTCTCTTCTCCCTTGTCCGGGTCTGTTTCTAGAAGATGGCAAGTTGCCCCTCCCTACAACTACACATTTATGTCGCTCCTTCCGTCTTCTTTCCGCAGGTCTCGATGACTGACGTCACTGGGTTGACATCGGAGGAGGATGCCCGCGGGTTCTTGCAGCTCCCCTGCAGATGGCGCTAGACCACTGGCGGTCCGTGTGCTAAGTGACGGGTCCTTGGCACCGATTGTTGGCGTTTATTTCTGTCGAAGTTGTAGACCAGCTAGCTGCCTGATAGCATTTGGCGCTGGCAGCGTGTGCCCCGAGAATAAGAGCAATGCGCTCGCTCTCCCCGGCGTGCATGTTGGTTACGGTGCATAGATTGAGTTCAGCCAGTCGCGACTATTGACCCTTTGCAGCGGCAGCAGCGCCCTAAGCGTGACACTAGGTCGAAGCCACCGAAATCTTGTTCGCCGTTATGAGTAGTCAGTCACAGCGCTGTGCACCCAGTACTCCGTAAGCTGGGCGTTGATTGGAAATCCGGGTGTCCGTACTTTGTAATGCATCCATCCCACTTGTCCAGATGCCGCACCGCAACTTCGGAGCTAACGGATCCAGTCACCCATCAACCTCATAGATTCGGTTTATATCCGCAGTGATCCTACGTCGGTAGCGTGTGACACATCAACCCCCAGCGAATTAATAAGTCGGTAACATTCCGTAAACAGAAGCGATGGCGCCGTAATCACGCACGTCGTGAATCTAGCTAGCAGTCAACCACTCTCAGCCCTGTGACCAGCGAGCCTCCACTCGGTTGGAAAGAACCGGAATTACAGCGCTCTGCGGCCGCCGCACTAGAGGAACCTCCGCGCACCGGCCTTCCAGCGTTTCCGGCACCGAGTCACACTCGCAGCACGAAGTAGATGGCCCCAATTTACAGAGTATTAGCTAGCAGCTAGCTGCACCATGCCGACAAATCAGTAAAGCGGTAGCTTCCAGAGCCATGGCATTCGTCGGATTCCTAAACCACTGACAAACGAAGCTGACTCGCTGACGGAGATTCTACACGCACCCAGGCCGCCCTGTCCTGACCGAGCCTTTCCGGCGTGGCTGGCCTCCCGCGAGCTTGAAATTCATTACCGGTCTGCCGTGACGGGTCATTGCATTCCCTCCATTACCAGGGCCCAGATAAAACCCATCTTATATATATCTACTGGACCGGGCTGTGCACTCCCGTCTTGACTTCGCCTTCCTCGCCTCTCATCATCATCCACCAACGCCATTCACCATCAAGCTCCGTCATCATCTGCACTAGCTTGCGCCTTGTACATGTCCAACGCTGGCTGTCCAGATTGTCACTAGCCACACATCACTTCACCATCGCCTTTGTCCACCAGCCACAGTTGCCAAGCTAGAGCCACATCGACCGATCTCAGTCGCCGGAACAGAACCTCCACACCATTGAGCGCTGTGACGTATCAAAAGGTACTCCCGCCTAGTACTCGACGTTTCGCTAACCTGCCGTTTGGTGCCACCGTCATTGGGAATCAAAGAACAAGAATTAACATTTTTTTAAGGAACCTTGGAACAAGCCGTCAAATTGCCATTGTCCCAAAATATTGAACGGAACACCAAGATATCCGGCTGCTGCAAATCCCCACCAGCGCAACAGGTACATTCCAGGACCACAACGACATCAACCCCCACTATTTTTTGCGTCTGCCGTCGCCACAGGCGTAACTCATAGCTCAGTTGCAGCGCCTCCAAGTACAAGTCAGGCCCTGATCTCATCGCGACATCATTACCGGAGAGCATTGTCCTTGCACAGCGCATTGCACAACTGATCCTCTGTGTCCCCTACGGAAATAAGCCGTAGTGGCGGCCCTTGCTGCCCCTCCACCTCAGTCCTGTAATCACCCACCAAGAACAAATCATGCCTACTGCTATGCAGGCTGCCATGGCTTCGGCCTTTGGTCTTCCTCTCAGTTCACGAAACAGCAGCCGGTCCAGACGAACAAGTGATGACGGCGCTGACTCTGCGAGACACTCGCCCCCGACTTCTCCTCCAACACCATCTTCACCAAGATCGCATACTTTTTTCTTGCCACCGTTGCCAGACTCGACAGCTTCGCCTGCCTCTCCTACCTCGCCAGCATTTACTACGTCTCTCCCAATGCGAAGCGACAGCACGCGAAACATCCTCGCCGCTATCAACGACAGCGGTGTTGATCTTCAGAAGGGCTCTCCGCGGTCGAGCATGGAGCTGAATAACTCGACCCGTACGTCGCTTGATAGTGGACGCAGCCGTGGCAGCTCAGACTGGCCAGTGCACCCCTTCGAGCTCAACAACATTTCCCAGCTTGATAAGCTGCCCCTGGGCTCAGAAGTCAACTTCAGAGCTCGCATACACACGCAGCGACAGCTTTCCAAGGCTCTCGACTTCCTCCTGCTTCGTGACCAGACTCACTCCGTCCAGGGTGTCTTGTCCCGAGAGCACATGGACATGGTGGAGTGGGTGCAGAAACTGCCACGAGAATCTCTACTTCAGATAGGCGGCACTCTCAAGGAGCCTCCAGAGCCTATCCGCTCTGCGACTCAACCCAATGTCGAAGTCAGCATTGAATCTATCCATGTTGTTCACGCTGCCGTGAACGCACCCTTCAACAACTACAACCCCCCCGAGGCCCTGAGGAGCCGCATGTCTTCTCGTATCCTCGATCTGCGTCATCCCGCCAACCAGGCACTGTTCAGAATTCGGTCTCTCGTCACGCGGAAGTTCCGTGACACGCTAGAGGAGCAGGGTTTTGTCGAGATCAACACTCCTAAGCTGCAGCCGGCTGCGACTGAAAGTGGTGCGTCCGTCTTCAAGGTCAACTACTTTTCGCGCACGGCATTCTTGGCCCAGAGCCCGCAACTCGCCAAGCAGATGGCCATTTCTGCCGACTTTGGCCGTGTCTTCGAGGTTGGGCCTGTCTTCCGCGCTGAAAACTCGAACACCCATCGCCATCTGACTGAATATACCGGCCTCGATCTCGAGATGGCCATCGAACACGATTACCATGAGGTCATCTATATCCTCGACGAGTTCCTCAAGTCTGTCTTCACTGCAGTGTACGCCATGCCCGAAGTCGAGGTTCTCCGCAAGAGGTGGCCTAGCAAAGAGTTCAAGTGGCTAGACCAAACGCTTGTCCTGGACTTCAGAGACGGCATTCAAATGTTGCGAGACGATGGCCGAGATGTGGAGATGGAAGACCTGTCCACTCCCGATGAGATTCGACTAGGCGAGCTCGTCAAGGAGAAGTACAACACTGATTACTACGTGCTTGATAAGTTCCCCGTCAGCGCACGTCCCTTTTACACTCACAAAGACCAAGAAGACCCCAACTTCACTCGATCCTTTGATATCTTTATACGAGGACAAGAAATCTGTTCAGGAGGTCAGCGCGTGAATGACGTGCAAGAGCTCCGTGCCAACATGTTGGCCGCCGGAATTGCTGAGGAGGGCATGGCCGATTACCTCAGTGCATTTGATCTGGGAGCGCCGCCTCATGCCGGTGCTGGTCTTGGGTTGGAGAGAATCGTCACTTGGATGCTGGAACTTGGAGACGTTCGCAATGCATCTCTCTTCCACAGGGACCCGAAGTCTCTCCCCGACAAGAAGCCTGGTTTGCCACATCCCGAGGCCGACACCTTGAAGCCTCACCACCCAGATGCTCTACCTCCACTAGAGAAGCTCATTGCCAATTACGGTGACGCCTCCAATACGTCTTGGCTTGATGACCGGTTCCAAATCTGGCGACACGAGTCTGGGGCCGCTGTGGGATATGTCAAGCAGGAGAAGTTCGTCATGATCACAGGCGATCCTCTCTGCGATCCCACCCAGTACAAGACGATTTGTGCGGCCTTTGTCAAGTTTGTCTTGACCGAGCTACATCTAGTGCCCGTATGGATGCTCGTTTCTTACGACGTCCAGAGGATCCTTGGACAAGACATGGGATGGCGAACGCTGTCCTGCACTGAGGAGCAGCGTGTCAACACAGACAAGCATCAAAGCACCAACGGCGGACCCAAGGCTCGCCGAGTCGAGCGAGAGGGCGTCAAGATCCACGAAGTCAAGTTGGACCAGGACTTCATCAAGCGCGCCGATGTGCAGATTAATGCCTGGAAGGCCTCACGAAAGGGCAAACAGATCCACCTGACTGAGGTACGACCCTGGGTTGATCCAGAGCATCGAAGATACTTTGCCGCGGAAAAGGACGGCAAGGTTCTCGCCATGGTAGTCCTCGCCAAGCTGGCTCCACGACACGGCTGGCAGCTGAAGTGGGCCCTCGACTTCCCTGGATCAGTCAACGGCGCTATCGAGGTGCTCATTGAGCATACTCTCAACAGCCTTACTGGCCAGCTCACCTTTGGCGCCGGCGTTTCCGAGAAGCTCACTCCTGGCGAACATTTGCATGGCATCCGCGCAAAATTCCTTGCCAAGACGTACAGCTCCATCGTAGACAGCCTGGGGCTGCGTCGCAAGGCTGGGTTCCGAACAAAGTTTGGTACCTTGGGCGAGGAGGTGTATATTTGCTACCCCAAGCATGGTGTTGGCTTGAGAGATTTGCAGTACATTGTCAAGTTTTTCCAGGATTAGATGGAAGTACTGAGTGGTACGGGTTAATTGGATACGCTACTCACTGCCTTTCGGCTCATTGGATTCACGCATTAGATTACGCCAAAGATAGAGATGAGGATATGTTTTTCTTTTCACAATACCCCGATGTGGATGCGAATGGACGGCGGCGAGGGTGAATTGGCAACGGAGGCGCAAGGTTTTAAAAGGCATTTCCTCCTCCTTGTTCTGGTTTTGGGTGTTTGAACGTTTTAGCATTAATGAGAATTGAGACGATTATGACTATTAAAGCAGTCTGAGTTATCATTGCTGTGTGAAGTTCTGTACCGCCGCAATGTCTATGAAGGATGAGTCATGTAAAGTAAGGTGAAGACATCACCGGGAGTCGATATTGGTGTTCACTATGTTTGTTATCCTGCGCCCCTCTGCCCACGTGGGTCTACAGATGACATGCCCACTGCTTTTTCAGTAAGAGAGTCAGTTTGTTGAGTTGTTTCAGCATCGCCGTTACGTGGCCAACCAATTATCGATTACGTATTAATGCTCTGCAGGCTGTCAGTCCCCTTCTTTTTACTCTAACTGCGCCACTGATTCCCGGAAATCCACTTCTCCAGGATCTGAAGACTCCCCTGCCTTTTTGCTGTAGGAACCATATGCCCAGCGCCATCCACACGGACGAACACCAACCTCCCATCCTTGGTCCCCTTCCATGTCCCCGTCGCATCAATGTTATCCGGGAGCTTGTTCCACGGACGATTGCGGTAATCGCCCTGTTGGCTCCACGGCATGTCGTCATACGCAATCACAGTACCGTCAGCGTTGCAGCTGGAGTCGTCGTTGCCGTGCATGAGCAGGATGCGAATGTCGCCTAGGTCAGGTGTTTTATGGGCATCCAGGCAAGAAGCTACTTCGCTAAGCATCGGTCGTGTTACGGAGCCACTCTCAAAGTAGGCTTGGTTGAGCTCTAGGTTGATGTGAGAGTAGGTGTAGCCCTTGGGGAAGCCGAGGGAGGAGAGGACGTGTGGTTGGTTAAGGTAGTGGGTTATGTTGCCCTGCAATGGGTTCGAGCATTCCGGATCAGTGCAGATGTGGTGGACTGTATGAGGACACATCTGTTAGCATTTCCCGATGGTTGTATTAAATCGTGGGTAGATAAATGAAGACTGATCGCTTACTGTCATATGGATCTCTATCGTAGTAAATCTCCATTTTGTTACTGCAGCTCTCATAATTACCCTGGCACTCATATTGGTTATTGCTCAGAGCACAGGCAGTACGCAGCTTGTAGCATTCGGGGTAGAAATCACGCATCGCATCACAGGAAGTCGTGTTGAGGATCCCGCGGCCATTCTCGCTCACGCATAACAAGTCATATGCACCGAGTGTAGCGGCAGACAAGTCTACAAGCCCACTCACGGTGACTAGCGACGTGATGTTTCCGCGGAATGCGCGGCTAGAGTTGAAGCGTCTGGATTCAATAATGTGGTTGACGTATGTGGGTGCGTAGTGGCCGCCGTAGGACTCAGAGGCAAAGTGTATGGGTAGGTGGGCTCGCTTGGGGAAGACCTGGGTGAAGAAGACGTTGAGGAAGGTTTGGAAGTCTTCGGCGCCGTCGATATCACTTCTCGGGAGGGCATTTTGTTCTTTACGGAGGCGAAGCCTGTTCCGGCGGGCTGGTCGATGAAGAGGAGGGAGGCGTTCTTGTTCCAGGACCACTCGTTGGGCACCGTGGAGTTGGCTCCTGGACCGAGCCAACAGGGGCCCATCTCCGTCAACAGGCCCGTCATGGAGGAGGAGCCAGGCCCGCCATTGATCCAGATGATAACTGGGTCATTTTCGGGATCATTGCGGCTGTCGAAAAACCAGAACCAGAGGCGGCGCTCGTCGGTTACATCAACACTCCCGGTCCATTGATTCTCGCCGTAGGTGGCGCAGGTGCTGTTGTCCTGCTTCTTGAGGGAGTGCTGGCCGGCCTTGAAGGAGGGGAGATTGGGTGCATCTTCGGTGAGGGTTTGGAATAGATGGGATATTTCTGGCTGGCCGTGGGGGGCGACGTGGATAGTTCGGAGTTTGTTGGCGTAGGAGGGGAGGATGAGCTGTGCGGGCGTGAGGGTTGCGAGCAGGCTCGAGACCAACAGTGCGGTGTTGGAGATTTGCATTGTGAGCGATGATGTTGGAGTTGGATGGATTATACAGTAAGTATATCACATCACACTCCTACGGCAAATCAATCGCCAGTCAAAAACAAGACCGAGGACCAACGATTTCATTCCAACGGCAGCTACCTGTATTTATACTCAGATATCGTAGCCTACATGGGCGGACATGGGATGTTTCCATCAAAGAAATAAATTCTACGTTTGATTAGCACCCTGTAAAATGCGACTCTGCTAATACATCGTGCGCGGCTACTTGCGTATTCCTCTTGGGCATTAGCGTGACGCTCTGGCTACAATACCCGGCCCTGTACAGAGTACTCCGTACTCTAATGGCTGAAGGAAGTGACTCACGCGGCAAACCTGTTGATTAGTGAGGAGAATGGGGACAATTGCAGCCCGGGGAGGATTTCCTTCCATCCCAATAAGGAAGGCAGTTGACCGCTACAGTAGATGACGTTGCTGGAGGCTCTGGGTGACAGGACGGCAGTGGCTAGTGTGCGGACGGCAGCCTGGTGCTCTGCTCGATGTGGGATAGGCCATGGAGTAAGTGGTCCATGCCATTATCTGACTGGGTTCCTTTGGCGTTTGAGCGTCCGCCGCTGAAGAGCTCCGGGGTTCGGATGGGCCCCGCTTTGGGACTGCCTAAATAGGCAATTTGTTGCTTCGATCCGAGGAGGACTCGTAAGGGCGGATTTGAGACTGTGATTCTCTTATTTCCATGCCGTCTAGCTCAGAAGAGGTACCTGAAGGGAGGGTAAATTGGTGAACGGGAATGGGAATCGAATTGTCGTGCTGGCGTGGACGGTGGTGTCAGTAACCCGATACTAACTTGCCGCTGCTTGGACCACTGAGGCGCACGTTCAGGCGGACACAGATGATACATCCTTTACGAAACTGAATGTCTGGCATATAGTGTTCAACTTATTCACATTAGTTCAAATTATCTCAGCTGTATATGCCAAGAGTGTCTCAAAGGTTGCCTCGTCCCTTGGTAATGCCAAAGCCTTACAGCCGCCGTTCTTTTCGTAAGCTGCGCCTCCCTGTCTTTAAGAGTCTCAAGGTCTTGCCAGTGGGGCTTTCGGAATCACATCTGCGAACTCAAAGCGGCCCAAAGCGACCTGCATCTAGCTTTGTGTCCCTACGTGCTGCGTATGGCTTGCAATAGCTTCGCCAGACTGGGATGCTGCAGCTGGAGGCTTGGCTATGTATACCTAGGAGTTTCTCCAGCGCGAGGGTTGACTGCTCTGACGGCGCAGTCGGTATAAGGGCGTGCGAGAATATGGTCCTCTAGCCGGGACAACTTGCTGTGTCTGTAATCACACGTTAGGCCTGACAAGGAAATAGATGTGGGTGGGATAGTAACGCACAGTGCTCTCGGCCAGGTCCTTGACGCGATCGACAGCACAAAATGCTAGCTTCCTTGTGCAGACTTGCGCACCACGAGTCATCCCTTCTCAACCAGAGTCCGTCCTCAAGCCAGACGAATGATTCAGAGGATTCTTTGTTGCTATTGAGGTGGTCTAGTGAAACTGGAGACTGGAGCCATACTTCGCCAGATTGCTGCCTTTATTATGCTGCCATACGCTACATGATGTTACTGCGGCATGAACGTAATTAGCAATTCCTACATTACCTCTACCTAGTCTCAGTCGTGCATAATTATACGTAAGTTTGGTCTTTTCTACCTTTCTCGACTCACAGATTCTGTAACAGTGATCTCCTTCCCTACGCTTAAGTGTCTCGGAAACAAGACGTACCGATCAATGGAGGGCCCATGGAGTGGTAAAGACCCGGTGAAACTGGTACTGGTGTGAATGCTATGGCGTAGAAGTGGAATTGATGTTTGGATGATGGCAAGAAGTAATACGTGATCTGTGAGGATAAGCTGCGATGGGGGTGGGCTATTCAAACGGAAATGCTAGTCTACGAAGGACGAGATATTCGTGTCAACAGCGACGGAGCCATATCCTGGATTGGGGAACTCCAGCTAACAGGAAGATCGCGCGCAAGTAAGAAGCGACAATTCGCCTGCTGGTGATATATATTTGCAGACTATTATCATACAGCCTTACTTGCCTGACTTTTCTACAGACCTGTCCTCTTCATCAAAATGTACAAGTTGACAGCAAACTGTCTCTCTCGTGTCCTTGTCTCAATACACACCGGGTATGATTCTCCATGGCACTTGTTTCTTGTACTTCACCCAGTCCGCGCCATACTTCTCAGCGCACGCTTCATCGTCTCTGCGCTCGCGATGAATCAGCAGCGTCGCAAAGTACACAATGTAGAAATACGTGTAAAACATGCCCCATCCTTTTACGCCACCTTGTGCTGTCACTACTCGGCCATCCCGCATCTCTACATAGCTGGGATCGGGATCGCCTACCATTGCCCCGGCTCCAGGTGGCAGGACCAGATATCCTGCTATACCGGTGGGCAGGCTAAATGGCGATGCCTGCAGCCAGTCTCCAAAGTAGTTTATGTGGCGGGCTACTCCCCACCACCCGGAAGTAAGAAGCCGTGTTCCACGCTTGGTCTTTATGTAGGTCATGGCTTTGATGTCGGGATGATCGGGAGCGGACCGTCGAAACAAGGCTTTCTGGTTATTGGAAGCGCGGAATATATACAGCCCGATGAAAAACACGGCGCTCACGGCAGCAATACCTCCCCATCCAAGGTGAAGGGGGTAGACAGATAGGTAGCGACATTGTGTCGAGTACAGGAAGGGAACCCAGACAATGTCGCCAAACGACAGCATGAAGCCCAGGCCATCGCTGACAATGTCCATCATGACCAACACGCCCTCTTCGGCGTACTGCCCTTCGAGAACGTAATATGTCTGCACCGCAGTTACGAACAGCATGCTGTCCGACAGGAATCCGAAATTACGGTGCTGTTTTGCCATAAAGGCAAGGTCCAGGAGTATCCAGCCCGTCAACCCTGGGCGCATCTCCATCCATTCCTTGATGTCGATTTCGCCGATAATAGGCAGTGTGATGCGAGGGTTGAGCTCGCGGCCGATGTAAAAGTCGTAGATGATGCTTCCGGTGCATCCCCCTCGTGCAAGTTCTCGCATATTGTTGTGGCTATTTTCGCGTTGGATACTGAAGCTGCGCACGTAGACAAAGATGGAAATGAGGTAGGAAAGAATAATGTTGGTCGTCAATATTTGCAGCACGTTCTCGTCTATAAAGGTCCAGACAGCAAAGTGCGATCCGTAAATAAGTGTACCGACGGCACAGGCAGCCAGCTGCACAATCGAGGAGAGAAATGCTATCGGTGCATCACTTGTCAGCTTTCAGTTCTAAACTGCCATCATTTATATTAGAGTAAGCCAACCATTCAGACGATAGTCGAGATGTCGACCGCTTTGGCGCAGTTTGGTGCCGCGCACCTCTTGGGCTGGAAGGAATCGGTAGAGAAGCAGACTGAGGATGTAGTACACCAACGTCCAGCCAGTGACACGCCAGCTAGCAAGTCCAGCTATTCCATCATGCGGCCATGGCGTCTGAGATTTGAGTTTTTGCCACGAATGTCGCGGAAATTGAAGGAGAGCTGGCGACGGGCAGCCGCTGACATCGTTGCAAGTCAAGAAGAAGAAGTACATGAGGATGGGGAGGCCAAACACGATGGCAGCGGCGCCGGGTCTGTGAGCGGAAGTCAGCATTATGTAGCGAGACAGTCAAGAGTGAACTGACGGGCCACCAAATTCGTATTTCGCCTTGGAGGCGTGTGGTTTGGCCATTGTTGCAGCGCACGATGCTGTGAGGCGCAGACGAGCGCGTGTGCACGAACAGTCTCACGAATGCACGTCAAACAAGCCAAATATATAAGCTTAAACTTGTAACAAACTTTTAATTTCTCTTTATAGAAAGTTGATATATGGAAATGGCTAAAATTGCGCAGGGCTAGTCGACAGGCATGTGGGTTATGGTGTCAGGAATGTCGTATCATCCGGATACCAGCGCCCCGAGAGGCGGCACACTTACAGCATCACGCTACTCGGATGGTTCGCATCCGACAGAGCTGAGAAAGAAGCTCTCAATGCATGTTATTATTTGTAGATGTGTATTAGAGTGTATCAACACAGTGTAATGAACGGCATGTGTCATGAAACCACTGAGAGATTACCAATACCGTAACTTCGCCGGCGGGCTCGAGAGCATGTCGCATTCGCAATACAGCCCTGAACCATCAAAGCAATGGTTCGATTTGACTCTAATTTTACTAGTTTCTAGCGCACACGTCGGTATTGTTTGGCTGTGCTAAGTTGTCTTGTGCAGGGTAGCAAGTCATCTAACTAAGAAGCAAACATGATGGTAATACTCCGTATACCAACCGGGGTTAAACTCTTCAAATATACTGCTTGGGTTTAAACTGTCGAATCGTGCCGCTGGTGTGCCTCGCCATCTCATGGATTAGTGGGCAGGCCCTTCTCTGTGCTCACGTCCCTTCCGACCGTGTTTCGAGGCCATCATCTGCTGCCTCACGCTGTCTCCAAAGCTCACTTGAATAGGAAAGGCATGAAATACTCAACGGTAGCTTGTGATTAACATTCTCATGCTTGCAAGCTTGATTTAAGCTTATAATATTCTACAAAGCACTTAATACATCTCAACCATACCCACTGCAACTCTGTTGGAACGCCAACCTCGTCACTAATGTCTAAACGCGGCACATACACTATTCACCGTTAGTCTACGCCAACGCCTTCAACTTCGTCTGACACCAATCCCAGAACTTTGCATCGTATCCCAACCCACCGTCTTCCTCTGGCGTCACCGCCTTGACGAGGTCCTTTCGAGACCAATCGCTGTCGGGTCTAATTCGGCCCCATGGAAGGATATATGCACCGTTCTGCTTGATGGTAATCTCCGGCGACAGACCAGCGAAGAGCTCGGTGTATCCCGCCATTTTAGGCTCGTGTAGGATGAACCTCATCACAAACATGGTCGAGGCAGGCATACCGGCGTAAGAGCCTGCTTTGACGTTGCCTGGATTCTGAGTGACGCTTATAATCCCGTCTTTGCCGTAGCGCCTGGCAAACTCTCGTCCCAACATCCACGTAGCAATCTTTGACACACTGTAGTTGCGGACACGGTCGCTGGTGCCTGCGTCAAGCTTGTCGAATTCGACGCCATTATGCGGTGATCCATCAGCAGAGATACTGGATGTCCAAACCACTCTGACAGACCCGGCAGGCCCGGATGCGGCAGCCGCTCGAAGTTGCGGAACTAGAAGCTCGGAGAACAATAGTGTTGCAACGCAATGCATCCCAATAAAGGCCTCCAAGTCTTGCTTTGTTCTTGCCCATGGCTCAATGCAATTCGCGCCAGTGCCAGCGTTGTTCCATAGGACATCAAGCTTGAACTCTTGATCCGCAAATGTGGCCGCCGCTGATCGCACGGAGTCGAGGTCATTTAGGTCCAGAGGCAGGAACTTGAGTCGTTTAGTTGATTTGAGGGATGGATCTTCGGCGATGATGGATTGTATAGCTTTGTCGGCCCGCTCCTGAAGATTGTCAACATGCTGCACTGGGTCGAGGAGTTTCTCGTAGATTGCCTCTCACCTTTGACCGACATGCCATGTAAACAGTCGCACCAGTTTTCGAAAGCATCCTAGTCAGCTCGAAGCCAACGCCGGCGTTGCCTCCAGTGACAATAAATACTTTGCCGCTCTGGGAAGGGACATCTTTCTCGGTAAATGTTGGCTTAGGTGGAAAGAACTGATTCTTGAGGTTTCTCAATGAGATGCCCTCCATCTTTGGAGAGAATTGTGTGCGTCGCACCGTGCAAATGATGCTATAGACGAATATGCAGCAAGATATGAAGAAGCATATATTAGTGACGAGTAATAACAGGCCGTGAGCACATGGGACTCGTCGCCAGGAGGCTTTTAAGGCTTGTCCTGATGATAATAATGAGGATAATAACGTCCTCGAGCGGACTTCTCAGCTGAGTGTTGGCGTGATTATTCAGCAATGCATTCCGCATTGATTTCCGCAACTCACAACAGTTTTGAGGCTTCGTAAGGTTTTGATGCATCGCCAAATGCAGTCTCCGTCGCAGGCGGAGTTCCGCAGTCATCGCAGAACAAAGCCCACGTAAAGCAGCACAACTACTTGCCATAGCTGAGCCGAAACATTACATACCCAAACTTGCTTGATAGTACGTGTACGAGAGGTAAATGCTACCTATTACTATATCTGACGTGGCTGTCCTGGGGGTGTAGGTAACTGTCGATGATGTGGAACATTGCCCCGAGTGTGTAGCTTGCTGCGGTCAATTTGACATTCTCGGCGCTTCTTCCTGGCGCTTCTTCTTGGCACTCCTTGTTGGCATGTAGATAATTGCGAAACCAGCACAGAAGAGCCCATATTTGTGATTGACTGCGTGTAACGCGATCCCGTCTTGGTCAGCAATTGCGGAAGTCCGCCAAACGGACTGCTCGACACCACTCCGCCCGCACGACGAGGACCTGTTCTGGAGCGATTCAGCTACTCATGACCAATCGTTTGCGGAAGTGCGCCTCGCTCACAAAGGCAAAATGGTGGGACTCCGCGTTGGGACGTGGAAAGTGTGTAGTGCGAATTGACACACCTGTGTCATGGAAGTCCAGCGATGGAGGGTTTCAGATTGAGTATATCACATAACAAGATGCTACGGGGTGTCAAGCTTGATTGAAATGATAAATAAGACGTAGTCGTCTTCCGATATGGAGGCTCTGACAAACTCTCCATCTCCATACTATCTCAACAGTCCAACCTCAGCATTCAATCCCGCTACCTAACCAACGCCTTCAGCATGACATCTACTGTGTTTGTTTGCGGTGCTACCGGAACCCAGGGAGGCGCCGTCACCCGTTACCTTGTATCTAAAGGCGTCAAAGTCCACGCTCTCGCCCGAGACACGTCTTCCAGCAAGGCTAAAGATCTTGAAGCTCTCGGTGTCAAGCTGTGGCTTGGGGACTTCAACAACAATGAAGCTCTCGCCTCCGCCATCGCTGGCACCGACTCCATCTTCATCAACTTTTACCCAGACTTCACCGACTTGGGCGCAAACCTTCGTCAAGCGCGCTCAATCCTGAGCATTGCCAAGGCCGCGGGCGCGAAACATGTCGTGTACTCCAGTGGCGTTGGTGTAGCCGAGGCTCTGGAGCTCGATGGCGTCGAGAAGGGGAGCTTCTTCGCACAGATGCTGCAATCCAAGGTCGATATCGAAGAGGTCATCCGCAAATCCGACCTTGGTTCCTGGACCATCCTCAAGCCCGGAAACTTCATGGCCAACTACGTCAATCCATTTGTCGCCGTCATTGCCCCCGGTCTGGTCGAATCTGGCCGGTGGACAACAGCTGCGCGCAACGATACCATTCTTCCCTTGACGGACACGAAGACAATCGGCACATTTAGCGGAGCTGCTCTCCTTCAGCCTGAAAAGTTCCACGGCCATGCCATCGCGTATGCCGACGAGCTTATGACGACTGGTGTCGTCTTGGAGAAGCTTTCCGCAGCTACAGGCAGGGACCTGCGAGTCATTGAGCTATCTGACGAAGAGGTTGCAGTACAGAAGGCTACGAATCCGTTTATTGCGGGACAGCTTGTCATGCGGGAGATGGCCAAATTTATCGATCTCGAGGAAGCTAAGAAATGGGGCATCCCATTCAGCTCGTTCGACGAGTATTTGGAGAGAGAGAAGAGTCTGGTGCAGGAGACGTACTTTCCCAAGGCATAGAATTTGAGTGAAGAGGCCTGATCTGTTGGTGAAAAGCTATCAATTTGGAATGAGCTTGTCGATGGATTGAGCAAACTATGGGAGGGTGCCAAGTCTTCGATACAATAACGCTTTGCGAGCAACATGACAGATGAAAATTGTTTAGGGCATGGAAAACACCATTGTAGCTAGAAAATATGAATCGAAAAGGCAAGCTACAACTATACTGAACCGTGTTTGGACGTGACCAAAGTGTAGCCGAGTGGGTGATACGGCATCACTCTCTTGCAAATTTGCACCACCCGTTGGTTGGCACCAAGCGCATTTTCAACCATCCTGTCTCTCACAGCGGTGTGAACCTGCCGCTCTCCACGTCTCGCCTGATCCTATCGGCGACTTGTGGCGGTGCCTCAGCGATGTGTCCATTGTCATCGAGCCATGCCTCTTCTTCAGCCGTATTCTGCCTGCCCAAAATCGCATTCCGATACGGATATCTCCCGAAGCGCTTGATGATGGGCCAGTGAGAGTCAAGCACCCTGAGCCACCAGAACGCCCAAGTACTTATTGAGATGGACTCGCCTTCCGCTGGTTTGGGGGGCCCGTCGACCAGTATCTGCGGGAAGACGGTATCGTCTTTCAGCAATTCCTCCTTTGTTGCTCGGTGCGGGTCTGCTACTCCGGTATGCGCTTCCACGAGGGCGCGCGTCTCTTCGCAGATCTCAAGGCCGATATTCTGACTTTCGAGGTCCTCATCATGGAAGAATGGGACCAGCCAACTGATGCGACAAATGAGCCAGTGGTCAAAGCTGGCCACGCCAACATCGTCACGCCATCTTGCCCTGGAGTCTGGTCGCAGGGCGTCCGGCAGCGCATACCAGTGCCCAGCCAGCCGACGAGCCAGCGGTCCAAAATACGCCGACTGCCACCGGTCATCGATGCCATCCAAAAGAACGCGAGAAGCGTGGTCGAAGAGCAGTTGAAGACCGAAGCACTGCTGCGGGAAGTCCGGCGAGGAGGGAGGCGGTAGGAAAGACATGAGATCCAAAGTGCTTTCAGGCGGGGGAGTCCCGTCAGGACTCAGGCGGCTCAGAGCTACAAGAGCATCCCGAGCTTTAGAGTCTCCGATGGTGTCGCGGAAATGCGGCCCATACATGGATGCGACGACATTGCTAAAATCGAGAGGCGCTGTTTTGCTATGCGGTACTTGGGCCTCTGCGAGGAGCGTCAGTAGGGAGGGGGTTATAAGAGACTTGAGATTGTCGGATGCCATTTTGATGTGCCTTTCACTTGTGATCAAGATCGCGAGTTGTAATGGAATATCGGAATGGTTATTCGAGGGACAAGAGAAGCTGCCAGAGCGGGGTCATCATGCCCATTCCTTTACTGCAGTGCAATTGGTCAATGATGGTCATGTCCTGTGAAGGATTTGGCGCCATATACTGTTAGTCTTCATGCGAAATGGAGTCACCCAAGTTGCACGATGAAGGTCTCGTTCATGTCATCAAACACACTGTAGCCAGTGCTTTGGACTGACTATACACATGGATGATGAGTGAGACGTGACGGATGTGTGGAAAAATCGCAGTGTATGCTTAGATTAGATGACCCCATTTTATACGTGCTTCCACCATTGCTGGCTCTTAGGTTTATATGATTTTGCGTCGACTGATGGAGAGCCGCAGCTAAGATGCACAAGCACGATAACATTGTTCCCTGCCATCCAGTAGACTTCCATGGCCAGCCAGTAGCCCAGAAAGCCTCACCATACTCATCAGTCCACTCCGCGAACCCAGCACCGCCTTGCGCCCAATCCTTGATTCCACTGTCTAGGATAAGGCTCTCGACCTGGCTACCATCCCTAAGATCGACGATGTGATCAGCGATGTGGTCCTTGAACCAGCCAGTGGTGCGAGCACCCCGTCCTCGAGATGACGCTGTTAAGAGTCAAAACCAGGCTTACATGGAGCGAGGGACAACGTTGTCGTAACGGGACTCATAGCAATACCAGATGACTTTGCGCACCCCGGAAGCTTTTACCATGTTATAAAACGTTGGGATGGTTGTACAGGGGCTTTGCGCGGGAAGGTTTATCGAGCCGCGAATGGCACCGCCCTACGCATATGCAATGATCAGCGCAAACTCAACACCACTACGCCATCAACGACTAGTATAACCGGCCAGGCTTGATTATCTACAGAATCTCGTTGCGACGCATAATCGTGTAGCAGCCCACCTCATGGTCATTGCGCCGCAATCGACAAGCAGAGAACCTTGCCCGGCAACACTTCGCTCGACATCAGCATCTCGAGCAGTGATTCATGAGATAAACTACCAGGTAAGTGTGCTTCTGTTGGGGATATGCTGTATTGCAAGGCATAGGACCATTGCTGTGGCCGGCTTCTTCAATTTTAACTGTCGACATGGTGATTCGAGCGAAAGATCACTTCGGGATCCTGGGATTCACTCACTGCTGCACGGACATGTAAGTAGAATGCTTGACGACCCTTTCTAGACTTAGTTGCTAATTGGTGACCTCATCTCTGCCAGACATTTTATTTATGCGCAAACCATGCAGCGCGAGAGGGTGAGCGCGATGGAGGGACTGAAGTTTCCTTCATAGAGCGCTCTGATGATATAGCTGGGCATGTTTTGATCGATTCCTGATATTATCTCCATCCGAACTGTCGCCACCGCGCTCTCACCCCGGCGTGCTACTGAACTATGATATGAACTATGCCTGCTGCGACAGCGCTCGCCAACAACCCTAGGCTAGACCTAATTACCACGCTTCCAGACTTTGAATCGGGGCTTGACGCTGACGAGGCTTGACTGGCGGTGGGACTCGTACCCTTGAAGCTGGGTGGAGTGGTGATGGTGCTCTCGTCGTTGCTAGTATTGGCATCGCCGGACGCCTTGTCCGATGGTGCTGTCCCGGTGGGTGCTTCTCCAGCAGCCTCAACCGTCATGGTGGCCATGTTAATGCTCCAGAACTCCAGGACGCCAGTCGCAGCGGGTATAGTATATTCGGCGCTTCGTCCGGTATGCGTGCCCAGTTTATATGCGTTGTGGTCGGTGCAGGTGGCTGCCGTGGGCGTTGGTGCGCCCGCAAATGCGCATTCGCTCGTGGAAGACCTGGCAAGACATCAGTTAGCGAAGCAGGTAAAACCTGATTGTATTCGCGGCTGACTGACTGAAACCCATCGTTGGCTTCGAATCTATAAGCTGAATGGTATAGCGAGTAAGTAGCCAGACATCGAAATGCGGGATATCAAGGACGAACTGCTTGGACCGACAACCACTTTGTATTTTATCTCGGTCAGCTCTCTTCCCTCCCATCCAGCGCACTTGGTACTGGAGCAACCGGCCTCGTATGTTGTATCTTGGCCATTCTGGCGCACAGAAGTCAGTCAGTCGTTGTATTCCCTGGGGTGGGTGATTCTCACAGTTGCGACCGGGCTTCCCAGCAACTCTGTGAAATATGTAGCATGGCCGTCGACGAGGTTGGGTAACCCGACCCAAGGAAATGTCTGGAGTGCCCTTGTTAGTGGCGCTCGTAGTGATTTACGGATTCAGACCATGTTACAATTATCTCCTTTGCCTGGCATAGAGCCAAGCTGACGCCGAGGATGACTGTAGTGCGCATTTCAAATAGCCGTTGATGCTTCCACTTGGCGCAGTCATTATGAAATGAAGACAGAAGAAAAGGGTTGAGCCTGGTGATTAAATCCTTCGAGTCTGCCACAGTATGACTCAGTCCGGCTAGGCAAGATAGCACGACCCATCGCAAGCCCTGTCCTGGAGCATTCGATCTGCGTTACCGCACCATTGTCCCTGGTCTAGACTCTGGCGCCGCAGGGCTACTGTCAACTGCTAGTAAACATTAATCAATCGTCTAGCCCGTTTATCTTGGAGAGATGGGCACCCAAGCCACGCACCCATCGTCACTCTCTAGTCGCCGTTGATGCGTCCTCGGGCCTTTAAGTGTTGCAACACGAGAAATCCACCAGCCATCCTCAGTCGACAAACCACCAAGTATGATGGAGTATGGAGTCCCAACTCAAGGCAATGGGCATGCTTTAGGGTACAATTCGGAACTGGCGATCGGCGATCGGCCCAGATCTGCAGGGCAAACTCTGCGTAGCGGCGCTTCGGAGGTTGGATCCTCACCAGAGCCCATTTCGCCGAAAGTTGGCCGCTACTGTGTCTCAGTCACCAAGACGGCACCGCCGAGCGCTCAATATGTCAGCAAATATCGTCCCATTTTGACGGGCATGGAGGCGGCGGCCCCGCTGCCGGGAGATGGCGTCCCGGATGGCCAAATAAGCTCAGTCTAAATATCACGTACGTTGACTTACATAGATCAAGTATCCGCTGAACATCTGAGATTGTGGTTGCACGCCGAAACATCGAGAGCGCAAATAATCGAAATCCGAAAACATGTCAGTAAACATTAGCGGTCATCGCAGGGCATCGCGACATGGTGAGTTGGTTCCAACGCAAACACATGGTGGGCAGGACATTGTCTTTCCTGTGTGGGAATGTCTCTGACGAGTATAAAGCACCCGAAATACCCGCCGAAGTCCCCGTCCCGCTGGAATTGGAGATTGATGAATCGTTATACCCCGATGGCGGCTACGAAGCGTGGATGGTCGTGGTCGGCGCCTGGTGTGCCATGATCCCGTCCATGGGTCTGTTGAACACAATGGCTGTGCTGGAGGCGTGGCTGGCAGAGCATGATCTCAAGGATACCCCCAAGACGACAACAGCGTGGATCTTTAGCTGCTACGCATTTTTTCTCTACTTCTGCGGCGCCCAAGTAGGTCCTGTGTTTGACGCCCACGACGCCAGGGTCTTGATCGTCCCTGGGTCGGTTGGCATTGTTGTCGCTCTGGTGGCTCTGAGTTTCTCCACAGGTATCTCTCATTTGTCCCTATGGTCCCTTTTTTTCTCTTACGCCGTGTAGAGTTCTACCAAATCCTGTTGTCGTTTGGTATTCTCGGTGGTGCCTCTGCATCCCTCCTCTTCAACCCAAGCCTCGCTGCCATCGGGCACTGGTTCCAAAAACGTCGCGCATTTGCAACGGGCATTGCGTGCACCGCAGGTGGAATTGGAGGTGTCGCATTCCCGCTCATCATACTCTACGTCGCGCCAAAGGTCGGGTATCCCTGGGCCATCCGAATCATCGCCTTCATCTGCGCTGGCTTCCTGTCAGTGGCGTGTGTTACGCTTCGCAAGCGGCTTCCTAACAACGAACACGCGGGATCATCGGTCGATATCGTGGCTCTCAAGGAAAGTAAATTTGCAATAACGGTAGTCGCCATCTTCCTCATCGAGTTTGCTGTCTTCATCCCATACACCTACATATCCTCATATGCTCTCGCTCAGGGTATGAAGCCCCAGAAGGCATACCTGCTCAATGCCCTTCTCAATGCCGGGGCAGTGCCTGGCCGTGCGCTGCCCGGATACATCGCTGATAGAATTGGCGTTTTTAACACCATGTGCATCACGGCGTTTGTGTGTGCGACGTTCATCATTACACTTTGGCGGACAGCAAGCGACAACGAGGGCATGATGACGGCATTTGCGGTGATATTTGGCTTTTGGTCAGGCGCTGCCATTAGCTTGACACCAGTTTGCATCAGCCAGGTATGCAAGATTGAGGACCTAGGTAAACGAAACGGGACCGCCTTCTTCATTGCCAGCTTTGGCACCCTGGTCGGCGTTCCCATTGCAGCTGTTGTTCTGGAATCCAAGAGCGGAGATTATCAAGGATTGATCGAGTTTGGCGGCGGCTTTTATTTCGCGGCGTTCGCTGCGTTTTGCGTAGCTAGAGGCGTTGCTGGAGGATGGAACGTTAAAGTCTTTTGAAAGTCAAGCCAAGATAGTGGTCTGTTTGTCTTGGTTTTCATGACGGGGCAATGTCCTACCTATGGATTTAACACTGTATAGAAACATCCCTTTAGATCCCTTTTAGATCCCTTTTTGTGGTCAATCAAATCATCGAAACCATCGATCCCTGCAGATTCATAAGCATAGCGGAGACTGGTGCATTCAAATCGTATACTGGAGGATAGTTATACTCTGCATCCCACCCATAGATTAGTCGAATCTGCTGTCAGTTACTGTTAAACGAGCTGTGTTATGGCTGGGCCGAAAATACACCTCTATGGCTTCAATGGCAACCAATTAGCAATGTGATATAGTTTCTTACAGCCAGCCATGATTTTGTCACCTGAGCGCCCAATGATGAAATTTACTAATATGTCACAAGAAAGAGATACAAGTAGAGCATGAAAATAAGAGTTTGAGAGATTAGAGAACAATTAGTGAGAACCCGATCAAGGATGTCCCGGTCCTGGTGAAGGGTAAGAAGGCTAAGCCCTTTGCAACGATCGTATCAGAAATAATATGAAACCTACTTTCGCGAGCCCTCAAAAGAAAGCAGTAGGCACACATCTAGCTTCATATGTATGGCGGCTTTCCATCCTGCTAGTTCTGGGAATATCCGTCCGGCTCGCAAAGATCTATCCAGAAATCACCCAAGTCAACAGAGCATGTCCGCGTATTAGGATCGTCCGGTTTATGATACACCTCGGAGCACCACTCGTTCGCAGGGCAGCGAAGGGGTTTGCAGCCATTCCCTAGTTTCGTATTGCCGACAGGTGAGAACTTGACATGTTGGTCCCCAAAAGGATCGCCATTCAAGACGCTGCCATCCCAGTAGAGCCAGTCCGTGAAGTTGTATTCAAACTGGAGAATTCCGCCTTTGGGATAGTCGCGTAATTCGGTAAAGATTTTAACGGATGTTCCATGGCCGTTTTGAATCCAGTCAAGGGAATCAACAGATACGCTTCCGTTGCCGGCAGGGAACACAAATGGGTGGGCACCGCTCTGATAGTAGCACAGGCCATTGGCACCACGGTCACACTGACCGTTGTTGCTCTGATAGACGTAGACGTCGAATTTGCACCTAGATAAAATCAGCATCTGTTTGAGGAGTTAGGGTTAAATATAGACAAGTTTAAAGAAGGGCTACCAGTTGTTAATCCAGAGACTTGAAGCAGAAGCTCCGGTCGTGGCCATTAGGGCCATGGCTAGATGGCCAAAATACATGTTAGGATCGAAGATTCACTTGAGTTTGAAGAGAAATGTGAGACGTCAAAATCTGAATAGACTAAAGTATGCGAGGCACAGACGTGTCCTTATACTCTACCGAGCGGCTCTGGATCGTTTTAGCCATGGCTAGAGTTCAACCTGGCATGTCAAGTTTGCAGCCACGGCGCCATCATGCTGGTTTGAATGACGTGGCGAGACAAATTTTCATAATTAGCTCGACCGCGGCGCACCAGTCCACCATGTGCATCTCCAGATATAGCCGCAGGCGAAGAACATCCTGAACTTCTGATAACATGGTGGTGTCGCAGTGTTTGCATATGCAATCAAGTGACGTGGCGGCAGGGCCTGACATTTGCACCGAAGGAACATAGTTCGCGGCTTGCTCTACAAGCAGCCACCTGAAAACTCAGTTTCAGTCATGATAGGTACTTTTATTTTAAGTGCATGGTAAGCTTGGAGCTCATTAATGCCACTCACTAGACCACAAGATATTAAGATACGAGTTGATGAACGTGTGCTACTACAACAGATGAATCCTATCAATACACATTGCCGTGATATATGTCGCCTTCACATTTAGGTTTATTTTTATAGGCCCCCATACAGCGGCTTGATATGAGGTAGGATACAATGGCGTCATGAATGGAAGAATGAAATCATGGCTATGATAGTTGGCAACAAATCCCTTGGTAAAGTGTAGACTCGGCAGACATTACATCTCTTTAGTTTTGCAATCCTTGTCATCGATGGTGGAACAATCAGATAACTCTTGCAATTAATTAAAGTAAATATATCAATCAAAGAATTTTTATTGATCATGATTTTAATTCAATAGAAAGATTGGAACTCCATTTGATGTACGCGAGTATAACTCTGCTGTGTTACTTGACTAGTCCACGTCATTTCTTATACAACCATTTTCCAGTGTTTTTAATCACATTATCTTATATCAAGTAAACAAAGTCTCTCACCAGGTCTTCCTTTACCTGCTGCTCTTTAACCCTGTTTCTCTAGACAGTCTGCAGATAACTGGCCCAAGCGTGGTTTGGCTGCCAATGATGATCCGATCATGGCCTGGCTAAGCTTGGTTCCTCATTGTACGACTGATAGGAATACGATTGTACTGAGGAAACATAACTTACACTAATTAACTCAAAGCCTTTAGATAAGCTAAGAACATACCATATCATGTCTGAGGTTACTAACTGGGCATAATCAGAGTTGCCGTACGAGGCACTACGCAGATAATGTTCCAATGTACGTAGTATCATAATACTGTGTTCTGTGAGTCAATAACCTCATTAGCACTGCTAATAAACTGGTTTTTATCCTTATATCGCAGAGTATATTGGCTTTAATGTATGTTGGGCCTCAGTACCCTCTGTATTTTGCCGTCTTGTCATGCTTCGCAATATTACACCAACTGGCTCGATACACATATATTACCATTTTCTCTTCTTCTCATAGTAAATATCTTATGTATCTCTATTTTCCATCTACAAATACTGAATTATACCCATTTTGCAATCTTAACCCAATCCGAGTTTGGATCGGGGTAGGTTCTTTAACTAATCAGCATGCATAAACCCCGTTCAGCATCTGCAACGACGGGATAGTAGTCAGATGCAAGATCAGGCATATTGAGCTGAGGAAACGAGATCTGTGTCTGCCCAACGACCAATGCAATGTATCTCCGGTGGTGTGGTATAGCTAAGTCGTTCCCATTGACTTTAGGGAATGATAGATGATATATACGGGCTATTGTGCATGCCTCGCCTTGGCAACAGATTTCCCAGGTGGTCTCCCCAATGCTCTCTCGCGAATGCAAAGGGATGTATAATGCTCCTGGTAAAAACGCAGCCCAAATTTGGAAATACCTAGGATCAGCCGAAAGACTATAACCGTGATTCGAAATGACATCAAGTTGCGCCAGGTGATGTGGCAAGTGGCTGATATACGTCGAATAGTCCAAAGTTAGGTCGATTCGGACTCAATTTTCGAACATCTACAAGCTATTGCTGTGCACAGCTATCCAGGTGTCCCGCGCAAGTCACACTACGCTTTTAAACAGCGTAATGAACCTTACGGGTGGTGCGAAGAGTTGCTAATGAAGCAATGAGAGCCAAGCTCAACGATAGCAGCTGGTCGTGGAGGGTGGCTGATTCTGGGGTAGGTGAAATAGAAGAGGAACATTTGTAACACGAGCTGATTTGTCAAATGATCTACACAACTTCCGCCCCAATACGGTGCAGCAAGTACGTGCACTGCCGATTTGGCTGCCCCGAGTCAAGAGACCTGTCTCAGATGAACCAACCTGCTGAACCTCCGGCAACCCAAAATATAGTCACCACGAGTCCAGGGCCGGCAGGGCCGGGCGGGGCCGGATGAAGCCGTGTAAGTATCCGCAAGTGCCGCAACAGCCGCCTCAATCCCGCTCTCACTAGTATAGTGCTTATGTTCTGCGCCGAAGGCATATCTAGACAGGGTTCTCCGTTCAGAATGGTGTGGGATAATAGCTCAGTATGCAGATTAGAATATGTCAGCTAGTATACTCAGCCATGTGCGGAGGAACACGTCATGATCAGAGCATAGCATACGCGCGTCTCAATATTATACGCAAGGGTAAATACAGAACAGACACCAAATTTGCCCGATGGAATCAGCGGGTATTTTTGTCAACTGATTCTATAATCCTCAAGTCGCAAGAGGTACAGTCGATATTTGACTTCCAAACAGAGTCTGGCAAGATTTATGGGTATTAGGTCTGAAAATGAGTTCAATGTCACTCTCTGAGGACCAATGCGCCATGTTCTAGTCGAGAAGGACACAATCTCGCATTCCCATAGGCGATATGGCATGGACGAAAAGTGTTGACAGCGATATAAATTGGTACAAGTTAAAATGGCGTAGAGATTCCTCACACTCAACTGCAAATACGCATCTCAGTCGACGTGCTGATTATTAATTGTATCGCCTTGACGAGTCTCATTCGTACACCATAAAATCCAGACTCACATATCCACATCAACGCCGCCACACGCCCTTGTGCTAAGTAGCTGAGAAACTACATGGAAGCAATTTCGCCGCAGGTAGTCGAGTTGCGAAATACTCAAGCTGCGTAATATTGTGGCGTATCCTAGGGCTGATGTCTTACGAGGCCAGCGGTGCGGACTGCGTGGTGGATACTATCTAGATGTCTGGATGCGCATGACTCTGCGGAAGTCGGCGTGTCATTTGGGTTGCAGTCGATTATTTCGCGTTCACAGTGACTATGGTACAACCTCGTATGCGCTTGATTCTTTCATGAACTCTTCCAATTGCCTACGCACACTACTCGATGTAAATGAAACGTAGAATCAACCAGTCTCCATCAACAGGCTACACCACTCCTAAATTTACCTTTCAGTAAATAGTTCACCATATACGTACAATGTCTACGATGGTATTTTGTAAATCAGCGACCGGAGTAAAAGCCTATGTAGAAGCCATCACTGGTACGTTATTGTTACCGTTAGCACCCTTCATTACAAATACGGGGCAACTTTCGTGAGCCACTCGAGTTTAATTAGTAAGTTCTCTCTAGGCAAGTATTTATAAGCAGTGGCAGAATCAAGAAACGGAAGTAGGCCACACGACAGCCATTCTCAAAGGCACAATGCGGCAGTAGAAGATAACATGCCGTGTAAGTGGAGAGACATAATAGTGTCGCTTCATCGAATATCCAGACTAGCGAGCGGCCTTGAATGCTAACCACACTACTGCTGACTACTTTGGGAAAGCAGTCATGGTGGCTTGCAGTCGCGTCATGCTCATTGCCTTGGCGAGAGCCGCGCTGAATAATGCCAATACCGCCTCGAACGCGGAGCTCAATCATCGCTTCCATTCTTCAAAGGCGGCAGGAGAGAAACTCGATATCTTGTACGAGGTGAAGGGAATACGTCATCAACACATGTACAATGAACGAGCGCTTGCCAAGTTATAAAGAGGCGAGTCTTGCGTCGATGAGGATAGCTCGACACTTTGCGCAACTATCAAAACACTTCCATCTCAGAACAGCTCAACATTTGACCCGTCATCTAATTCCTACCAACGCACCAAAACTCTGACTCAATCATGTCTGCCAACATCATTGTCCCCAGGCCAAGTGCCGAATCACCTGTGAAAGAGCTTCTCCGGCGCAACAAGTACGCAATAACCTACCTCATGCATTGTCGGTGATTTGTTAACTTGAGCATCCAGGGAGTACTCCTTAACCGAACATCGGGTTCCTCTCAGTCTACCCGAGCTTACGGCCAGCATGCCCAACACACCGTCCACCTTCATCTGTACGTAGCCCGCTTAGACATTGCGGACACGAACTAACGTACCCTGAAGACACTTGCATGGACCCTCGCTGCAATCCTGACCACTTTCTGAAGCCCACTGGGCCTCTTGGTATGAATCATTCAACTCACAGCAATGCCAGAATCTGACTAACCAAATTCAACAGAGTTCGTCTCGCACCGCACGGTAGGAGGCCGTGTCGCTGGCAAGATCACCGACCTCGTCGCGTTGGACAGCCTCTTCAAGTTCACCACCGTCTTCGTCATCCACCACACCGACTGTGGCATCAACTACATGTCCGAGGATGCCATTCGTGCCAACCTCAAGTCGGGGCTCCCCGCGAGCGAGGCTGATCCTCTTCACTTGCAAATCTACAGCGAGTTCGTGCCTCTCCTCTGATTGAGGTAGTGAAAGTAACTGACTTGATGTCTAGTGCTGAGAGGGAGCAGAATGTCAAGGGCGATGTTCAGCTCGTGCGGGATTCGCCATTTCTAAGGAAGCAGCTGAGAGACAACGTGCATGGCTTCGTCTACGACCTCAATACTGGTCTGCTAACACCAGTTGCCTAATGTTCCGAAGAAATCATGTTTCGATCAGTGTGGTAAACTTGGGAAGATGTATGAAGACTCTGACGCAGCGAGTGACTGGCACCAATTACTTCACTCTACGTGGTTGTTTGGTGCTTCGGATCATTCGGTAGATATGTTCACTGCTAGGTGGAAATGGTTGGTTCACCTTGCTGGTAGGCGTTATTAATAAGATTATTTCTCCTTTATTCCCATGTGGAGTAGCAGTGGTGTATTGAATGGGCTGGGGTTGGCCGGGCAGAGTTCGTGAATAAGCTTCTACATACCAGACACGTACCGAGGATGCAAACACATGAATCAAGGAACAAGCAAGTTAAGTCCTCGACGCAGAGCACCGCGAATCAGAGCGAGATAGCCATGAGCTGGTATTATGAACGAGCTCATGAATGGTGTGCAAATGTTATTTTAGATATCAAAGTGTAGTTATACATGAGTGACCCTCTCCAACAATCTCATATGACTTGCTCACAACACATTCATGATCTTGTGTATGTTATGTTTGAGCTTTCAACATGGCTATAAGAATTATTCCCAGAACTAGTCTTCTGGTACTCCTCGTGCAGGCGTCGGCCGCCATCATCTAGAACCTCCGACTCCCGGAGATGATATCCACCGTCCGAATCCACCCTCTCCGTCCGGTCCATTGTGCCGCCTTCCGTCGCATAGTTGTCATGTGTCTCGTATTCGTCAGCAGTCGGGCCGCGACGCTGGTGATCCAACTGAGATGCAGGCTTCTTAGCCACGTCGGTGTTTGCACTGTTCCGACTGTGCTGTAAGTCATCTTTCGATGCTTGGGAGCTGGTGCTAGTGTCTTCGGTGTTTGACATATTGGTTGACTCGAGCGGTAGGTCAGTAAGATTTGACTTTTTAAAAAATCTTTCTCGTAAAAAATGAGTTGAAACAAGAGGTGTAGTACAAAAAGCTCATCTCAGGGCTATATAGTTCACTCACATTGTCTGATGTCACATTTACATCATGCATCAACGCAAAAGACAAAATTGCCACATGGTGACGCAAACTTACATTAATACTCATGAGTTTATTGATTTGCCACGCTTGCCAAACCTCAATGCTCCAGCGGCTCAGACGTCAGGTTGACCCTCGATGCTGAGGCTCCTAGATCAATCGGCACTGCTAGGGACCCAGCGCGCGAGGCTTACGCATGCGAATAGTCTGCATATTTATATACTAGTGTAGATCCTATTCATTGTGTGCACTCGCTTCTTACAATCATTTTGGCCTCAGTCGATAGAGGCGCTTTTGCAACACGTCGCATCTAGCGCTGCACCAAATAGTATATGGGCGCTGTGGGATTTGCCTAGACTACATCGCCGGTGATTCGGTCGGCCATGGCTCAACAGTGACATTTCAATATCTGCAAGTCATGTTCTACCTCTCAGCAGAGCAGGTGAATGTGTAGACTCCATCAGTTCACGCCGTGTTCCGCGTCTCCGCCGACAGGGCCCCAAACCGCGCGCTCAATCAGCCACTCCAACTTGCCACTCTCCTTGTCCACCTTGGCAAATAGGAAGCTCTCAAAAAAGGTGTCCACATGGTCGACCTTGATGGTCCCGGTCATGCGCGCCGCCAACTGGTCGCCATCGCGGAGAAACTCGTGTCTGTGGTGGCACATCGCCGTATCAGCATCAAGTCAATGACTCTCCACCGGGCACCACGCAACTTACACAACAGGCTTATAGTCGCTGACCTTGCCACGCCATTCAGCAATCCCGCTGGTGTAGGTGTCGTAGTCCAGTCGCTTGCCGTTCACGATTTGATAGAATGAAGGCACCACGGTGCTCTCGACATATTCCTTCGTGGCTTCGGGTGGGCCAGTCAAACTCCACTTCATGGCGCGCTGGAATCCTTCGTGGGTAGATGTGTATTCAGACATGATGCAGGTTGTAACGCAGCACGGCTTTGTCCACGACGGATTACACCTGAAGAAGTTTTCGAGAGCGGGACGTATTCTTGAGTGCTGATGCGTGCGGGACGAAAGCAGAAGGTTGAGCGAACGGTATAAAAGGATGGGCCATGAGGGCTTTTATGCTTCTTATTCCTTCATCAAGGGAGACTAGGACTAGCAAGCACGCTGAGTAAGGGGTGAGGAGACGGTGTGGTTCACATTTCGCCAATGCCAACAAGGTATTACTCACAGCCTGCTCTGCTCGTAAACTATTTTCGGCACCTTACCAGAACTATCTTTGCTAGACCTTGGCACAGGATGGCAAGTTGGTAGTGTCGAGTATATCCTGGAGTAACTTAGTCCGACAACCAGTCTCGTCATGTAAACTCAATCAACATATCATCTAGTTACACAAGGGCCCCTCAACCATGAAGATCTGCCATCGTAGTTCGGATAGACTCGTCACTCTCATTATTTCTTAGTCCTGCTACTTGGTCTAACCACACCAAGCAGAGGGTGAACCGCTGCCTCTAGAAACAAAGCATGCTTTCGCAAGACAAAATCAACGAGGGCATGGACATGAACGCAAACGCGAATGTAAACATGCAAAAGACAGAAATCAGGCACCTCGCCTTACCGAGCCTATGTCAGAAACTTGCGAGCCGCATTCCGAAACCTCTCAATGCTGCTCCCCGCCCACAACCTCACCATGTCCCGGGCCTCGTCAGCCCCGTCGCCATGCCAATTCTCAATGCGCTTCACGGATCCCCAATCGTTTTCCAGTAGGGACTTCGCTAGGTCCACTAGAAGATAGTCTCTCAGCTGAGGCGCAGTTCCCTCAACGACAACGGCGGGTGTCCCCAACAATGCGATGCCTCTAAGATGCTTGCCTAAATTATGGGGATCAGAGCTCAGAGTCTTCTTTATAACCTGCAGCTCGTCGTGGTAGGGCTCCCCGCTCGCAATGAGGTCATCTATGAGCCCGATGACATGCGTTGTGACATTGGCAACCGCAGTTGGCGATGGAGTCTGTCCTGTTGCAGTCTCGAGCGACTGCATCTGTAGGAGTCTGAGACGCAATGTGTCTGGAAGAACAGTGGGTTCGCGGTGTTTATCCAACTGCCAATGCGGTGTGCGCAACTTGTCTACCTTGCCAATAATGCGCTCGAGGATTGTGCCCTCATCTCCACAGAGCCGGACGTAGGACGAGTCAAAACGCCGCTGCAAATTGGAACCAGTTGATCACGGCGTTGAATAAGCTGAGATTGCCTCGACGAAGCACGGTATCAACCACCTCCAGCAAGAAATCCTCAATCAGATGAATCTCCGTGGGAGACTGTGGCCGGCAATCCACATTGCAGGACAGCTGATTTAGACGACCGGCTGCCCACGTCGCCCCAAGCTGCATCGCCGCCATCTCACGGCGGTTCCAAAGAGCCAGCCAATGCTTACCAGCGTTAGAATTGACGAGGTCTGGGTTAACCTTGACGGACTCGGTGATGGCCAAAAGTCCAGGGCCAGGGTCGAGGTTCAACAACACATGTGGTCGCATCATGTCAAACAGATGAGTGGGTAGCTCCGGACCGTGGGCATAGAGCGTCCTAACTAAAGCATGTTGGAAAGAAGGCACCTCAGGCAGCTCCTCGCCGTCGGGGAGACTGAAGCCATGTTGCTTCATGAATAACACAGTCCAGCGCTGGTTCAACTTGGCAGATGTTCGCAACACTCCAGAGAGGACCGTTTTGAGCTTTGCCTTTTTCTCATTCTCGCTCTTGGCGGTTTCCCTAATGAGCCAGGACAAAATAGGAGGAGCTTCAGTGTCAGAATCCCAAACCTCAGGCAAGCTCTCTCCTCGTTCCGCTGCTTCCCAGTCAAGCTCAGTCTCGGGTCGCTTTTCGTTCAGCGTCGATATAGGGCTGCGTTCAATAGCGTCAACAAGAAGAGCTTCCAGTTCCACATCCTTTGTCGCCGCCACGGCATTGGCGAGGCTCTCAAGAATTTCAATCTTTATGTCTATATGACTCGTTCCATGCAGGATGTCAACGAGAATACCCGTGGCGACCCGAATGGGCACAGCTGACGTGCCGCGTAGGACCTGTGCCACCATCTTGAAAGTCGTTACCTTGACAGGAGGCGGCGAATCAAACCCCGACAGTTGCCCAGATTTTGGCGTATCTGCGAATGCCTTGAACCTTTCTATCAAGGTGCTTGAAATTTCCTCGACCAGACGCTTTGCATCTGCTGGGGGTAGTGAGTTGAGCAGCCCGGGATTCAGCAGCTGCCTGTGCCAAGCGCTATCCCCTGGTAACTCGACGATGAATTGCGCGGCCAAGGGAATGCCCACTGCGGGTAGATCGCTTGTCAGGAGCATGTGAATGAGGCGCAGGACACAGCCAGCGTCCCTCTTCAAAACATCCGTCTCTTCGCGTAGGCGCTGCAGCATCGACATTGCAAGCTGTGTAAGCAGCTCTGGAGGAACCTTGCGCCAGTACTTCGCCAATGCCCCCTCTGCCTGGTAGACGGTGTAGTATTTTCGTTCGAGAAACTCCTGGTCCAGGAATACGGCAGGAAACATTACGTTCTTCTCGTCGGGGAAAGGCTTCATCATGAAAGATGTGTCGGCTCCCCTGTGGCTATTCATGTATAGCATCGCCGCAGCAAGAAGAGCATTTATAGAGTCTTTATCCGAGCCGCAGGCGGCATCCCTCCAAAAGTTCGGCCTTGCAAACGATGGAGGAGCCGGCACTTTGGAGGCATTGTGAGGCAGGCTATAGGATGACTGTAGAATAGCGTCGAGGCAAGTCGGCTCAAGCTCTCTGTCGGTCGATGGCGGAGCGACATAGGCAGAGTCCGCCAACACGCCGAAAATGGAGTCTGGATTCCATTCAAGAGGCTCCAATGGGTCATCACTTACGGGCAACCGGGGAACTGGAAACTCTTGGTTCTTCCGTTGCTGGGATACAAGACCCGATGCCCATCCGTCGCCGTAGAAGAAGTACTGGGGCCAGAACCGTTGAGCTTCCTCGCCCGACATTCTTCCCTGGCTGAGTTTGTCTGTCGCATGATCCCAAGCCTCGTTGATTCTGTCTTTGCGACCTTGTGAGCTCTCCCCCTGGACATATACTCTCAAAGTCCCCGACCAATCATCAACGAATTGGCCAATTGCTTCGCGTGACTCGTTATCCCTCGGCGGCGGAGCTAAAAGAACCGCAGGGTCACCAAGGACGACTTCTTTTGCTCGGGACTCAACGTAGGGTAAAGGAAGCCAGGTTTCTTCACTGTCCTGGGATTTCGTAATCGACAAAGGCAAAAGACAGTGAACCGGCAAGCCTTGCGGCCACGGCGATTCCAGCGTCATCACAGAAGGGTTCAGGCGAGATCGATGTGTAGCCCATAGATCATTTCGCGCCCTTGCTAGGCTGTCGAGGAATCTCACGGTTGATTTCCGCGGCTTTTCTCGTAATTCCAAGCCGAGATGTCCTCTCGGGTTATTGCGATCTAAGCGCTCATGTCCGGGGCGGATCAAGACGTTCTCAGCCTCGATCAGCATGGTGATGGTTGGCTCCCATACCTTTTGGAAGACGTCCTCGTCTGTTAAATTGTAGCGATCCTGGAAGGCGTCGATATGGCGCACTCTCTTCCCAACTACGCTGGGGATGAGCCTCAGCACACCAGTCCAGTGCTGAAGGCTGAACCCCGGTTCTTGCAAGCTCATGGTGGCCGTTTCAAGAAGATTAATCATCGCCTTGTTCGCCTTTTCGACCCTTTCTTTTATATTAGGGTCAACGCCTCGTGAGCGACTCCCATTCCCTTCAACAACAGACAGCATATCCCAGTCGTCGGCATTATTTATCACTGCAGACTGGTAAATCTCCATGACGGCGTGGTAGTCCTTGTTGAATCGCCGCGCCCAGAGTAGAGTCTCGGTATAAAGAGCAATGTCTCCGGCACAGATGGAAAGCGCAAGGGCAGACTTGGCCCAAAATGAGCGCGTCTCTTTTTCGCGACCTTGAGTGGCGTTTTTCTTGCGCCTGTCCATTTCCTCGCCATTCGGCCGAACTATTGAGGGCACGTCACAATCAAGAAGGCCCTTCCAAGATCTCTTTCCCTGACGCAGATACGCGTAAAGCAGGTATGGGTCAATGCATTTGTCATTTGGGCCAAGCGTGTATGCCAAGAGGCCATCGCGGGACTCGGCAATCAGTCCTGAGAGGCTGGGGTTAGCAACGAGAAAGCGCTCCAGCAGTGAAAGCGCCTCGCAGCTGGGAAACAACAAGAGAGACTCAAGCGTAGGCGGAAGCCAGTCGGCGCCAAGAGCCAAGGGATCCATCTTCTCGACCGGGCCAATGTCAAACCCACGTGCGTGAAGGAAGAAGAGACGCATGGTCTGGTACCTGGTTTCCATCGGAACCTTTCTAAGCATGGCTGTGACGTCTTGGACATCTTGGTTCCTTGCAATAGCGTCCGGAATAAGACTGAACAGTGTGGTGAGCATCTTCTCGTTCTCTAATGCATGCGAGGAGTTGAGCCGCCTGCTCTTTACAGCGTACAACAAGATGCCGGGGGCGGCGTGGTCCACGAATCTGAAACCCCAGTTTTCGCTAATTGTGACGTCTTGAATGCACAGGTCTTGCCTCAGAACCGGGTGCTTCTGCAGGCATTGGATGAACAGGTGCCAGAACCTTGAACTCAGTGCCCAGCGTTTGTCACGAAGGCGGCGCCTTTCGCAGCGCTTTATGAGCGGCATGGCTAGGCGTGTGGTGAATTCCCGGCCACCCACGCCGTGTAGTGTCTCGCTCTCGGCGAATCCGGCCAGGAGGGCCGAATGCAAATTCGATGTCGTCTTTAATAAAGCGCTGCAGGCTGGACAGGCCAACCACGTCGCCCCCTTCATCCCGCGAGAAGAGACTGTCCAAGGCGCTCTGTCGCTCTAGCTCCGAGGTGGGCCCAGAGCTGCATAGATTCCGAAACTTGTCGAGGGAGTAATGTAAAGCGTCGGGCCTCTCCCCCCAGCGAGAACATGTCTCCGCGTCGCAGGCCGGTACGATCAGGCTGTACGCTTTCCGGAGCGGCCGCAAATCCCCCGAGCCGGAGCTCAGTTCGGCGCCCGGGTCTGGACACAAACCTGCCATCAATTCCGTCATGGCCTTCCGACGTCGGGCACCCGGGCCAGACCGTCGAGGCTTCATACCCAGACCGCGGCATAGCGCAAACACGTTGTTGACACTCAGAGACGCCATGAGGGTGGCAAGGCCCGTTGCGCCTCCGATGGACGACCATGCCTGTGTGAATGTCCTGTTGCTTCGAAGATACTTTGCAAAGGTGCCAATGGCAATCCTCGTCTGCTGTTCGCTCGACAGCTGAAGCAGGGTGGTGACGGAGGACTGGAGCTCCTCGTTGTGATTTTCGCCAGCGGAAGCTGACGGAGGCTGGGCAGCCATTGTAAATAGGGTCCTGTCGAACAGGCAATACCACGCTTCTGTTATGATTCAACAAAGATTGTTTGGGGTCAGAGACGGCACCCGCTCATGCTCGGCGATAGCCCTTTTATTCCAACTCTCTTCCTGTGCTCCCGCGCTCTTCAGTGTGGTCTGATGTTGGCTGTAGGCATCAGTGAGTCAGGCCGTCATGCAAGAGCCATTAGTCCAAGAGGCTAGCAGCAACAGGGTAACGCTTCGTCTCGCGTGGATGGCTAGACTGCTCAGCAAGCCTTGCCCAGGTATAGTGCGAGATGTATCATAGATCTACTACTACTCAAGTGCACGTATTGACAATAGAGAGCAAGATGTACGAGGTAGAATACCCATCGCGAAATTGCCGAACGATAAGGCTTCACAAAGCACAAACATATCAAAGTCAGTAATACGAGAAAATCTTGACGGCGACTACCTAACGAGGTTAGGTTCATCGCCGGTTGACTCAACAATTAATCGCCAACCTAACCAACACCCTTGGAGTCGACACGCAATTTCTCTGTCAGAACCGGTCTATGACTCCCCCTCTGCTGGTCGCCGCATATAACGAAACGTATATGTCCCCCAACCTGCATCCCGCTCACTCGCCCACTCATCAAGATCAAGCTGCGCTCCCCACCCTCCCGAAACCCAACCTTTGAGTACAGCCCATGGCTAGCAGGCGACGCGTGCGCCCAGCATGGCAGGGCCCGTGAGTCAGCCCGGTCGACTCCCCACTGCGCAAGCCTCTTCCCGACTCCTCGCCGCTGGTGGCTCGGGTGCGTGGCCATGGCCTGTAGGACCAGGTACGTCTTGCCCTTCATGTGCTCGTCTTCGCACTGGACCAGCTCTTTGCGCATGGCGCCGCCGAGCAGCTGAGATGGGGTCCTTGTCGGAGGCGGTTTCGGAGTTTGAGTCTTGTCGGCTGTGACTTGGTTCTGCTCAGCGGGCGCTGGCTCCGTCTTCTTCAATTGCTCCTTGG
The DNA here is from genome assembly GCA_009828645.1 of Calcarisporium arbuscula. Taxonomy (NCBI): domain Eukaryota; kingdom Fungi; phylum Ascomycota; class Sordariomycetes; order Hypocreales; family Calcarisporiaceae; genus Calcarisporium; species Calcarisporium arbuscula. The sequence continues at coordinate 192,487 of WBSA01000028.1, read as the reverse complement.
TCGTCGACTCTGGTGTGGATGGGCGCTTGAGAATGCAGCACGACCAACCAACCACTTCGCCGGCAGCATCAACCGCCTGGATCAGCTCTGCCGCCGGGTCCGCAAGCCAATTCTCGACCGCTTGGGTCATCATCCGCCGATGGAAGCCCTCATCGCGACCGACGAGCATGAAGTTGGAGAACTGGTCGGATTTGAATGCCGCGGCGTGGACGTTGACGAGAGCCGGGATGTCCTTGCTTGAGACTGGAAGTAGAGATATTTCCATGGTTTTTATCCTTGATCGTTGATGTTTGGGCTACCTGTTACTTCCCAGATTAGTCGACGAAGCTAGGTCCGTGATGTATATATAGCAGGGATTGGCGTAGGCAGTAATTGTGATGCCTGATGAAATTGACATTAGCGGATGATACGGCACATATAGCGGGGTCGCGAGTTTCATAGCGATGCCTTGAGGCAATCTACACATCATCATGGCAGCCTGCCACGGACGCCTCTTTACCAGTATGCCTTGATCGCCTGTTGAATCTACACCCAACAAACCTTCATCCCAGAGGCTACCAGGCTTCTTCGCATCTGCAGTCCAGCGAAAGAGGGGACCTGCTCCAGTTACTGGGTGTGGATATGATTGAGACAGACTACCAAACTAACACGCTGGACCTGCATTCTGAACATCCTGGGCTCCTGACGCTAGGTGGTGTGGTGTCTCACGCCGTTGGATGGAATGGTGACGGCCTTGAAAGCTTCACCCACCCCGGATTCTGCGAATCCTTTCACCGTAACGAGTGTAGACGCTATTGGCATCTGTGGATAGTTGATCAGCGTTGAAATTGTCCGAGTGGATCTACACTTATCACGCCTGCATCTATACGATATGCCACATTCCAGCTCGGTATGCTCTCAAGTCACCGATGGCTGTGCAATACAGGGGAATGGCCCCTGACCTACTTCATTGCCCGCCAGTGCCCCAGGGCATCGCCGCTGCCATGATTATATTTTTATTCATCGTTGATCCCCTTAAGCATTGTACGGAAGTGGAGGTTGTTGCAGCATCAATACGTCCCCCCTAGATGATGGCTACCTACCCTATACTCGGTGATACACCAAGACAAAGCACGAGTTTCTCATTACACGTCATTCTTCGTGGACGTTGCAAGACGAGGGCAGTAAACACATGTATATTTATCGACGGATCAGAGGGCCTACAGTGAGCGCGGCGCGACATGATCTTTATTTTGTCATAACTGATATATAATAATGTTGACGTGTTTGCAACGATGGCTGGCGCATTCCAGCACTGCTGCCCACTCTGGAAACAATTGCAACGCGATGTACTCTGTATAACTCCTGTAATAAACACGTCAAAGACGTGAAACAATTTCTCCCGATGCTAAATCAAGAATGCAAAACATTTGTATAAACTGCAACGCCATGACGCATGACCAACGACGCACATGACCAACAAAACGTCGCATCACGGCCCGGGCCTGACGTAGTATCCCCCATTCATAATCCTACCGCACATCTCTAGACGTCTTCTTCGATGCAACCACACGCTGCTTGTCGTAGACCTCACTCGCGTTACACAGCCTATGCACCTAACACGTACGTCTGACTTCCATCCTGGGTCGTCAGCTCGCCCATGCTGTACCTCAGCGTCTCAAGACTGTAGCTCGTTAGCAAGCAGGACAACACTGCAAAATGGGGGTCGTCGAGGCCTCACCTCCAGACAAGGTTTCCAACGCAGTTACTCCTCTGCGCCTGGATAAATCTCTCCACGTGAATCCGCGTCGCCTCATCTTCGTACGTGCGACCCGACAGCTCTTCCGCCGCGACATCAAACCGTTTCCTCGACGACTCTAGTGCGTTGACCGACTCGGCAAATGCTTGCCTGACGTCCAGCGTCAGGGCAAACGTCAGCGGGACGATGCTGTCAATGCAGTCCAGCTTCATCTCCTTCCGCAGGGACAGCAGGTCGTTTGTGATTGAGATGATGACGTTGGTCTCGTCCCACACGGCCTGCATCGCCGGGCTGCGCATCACCTCCGCCGGAAGATGCGACAGGATGGAGTACTCGCCGGCCGCAGTACCAATGTAGACGGCGCTCGTGCCCAGGCGGAACTGCCAGTACTCCTCTAGCGAGAAGACCCGGCCCATCAGCCTCCCCCTCTGCTCCTGTTCTGAACCCACCATGAAGCGGGCAATCTCGTCGTAGAAGCGCTGGCACTGGCTCTCGTCGTAGAAGCCGCGCAACGCGGCACCGATGACATCAAAGCTCTGCACAATCTCATTCTGCGGACGGAAGCCCCCCTCCGCGGCGACGACACCAAGACATTCACCTACGAAGCGCAGGGTGCGCTCCCGGTAGGTCTGTGCCGCAGCAAAGTCCTCGCTGTAGGCGCCCGTCGGCTCGTCAATCTCGTCGTCCCACGTGAAGAGCCAGATGACGAGATACGCCAGGGTCTCGAGCTGCTCCAGCTCTGCGTCAGGCCACCAGAGCGCGGCGAAGGAGGCAAAGTCTGACCGGCCGAGCGCCTTTTGCTTGCGTCCAGAGAAGCTGAACCTGGTAACCGGGTCAGCGCCTGCTCGGCACATTTTGCGGGGGACGGAGAATACTCACCCCTCGAGTCTGGCATTGACCTTTTCCCTGAGTGGCTCTACCCACGGGCTAATGTGCCTGCTCGAGATGCCCTTCCACCCGGTGAAGATGGGCTTCAGGTTGGGGATGTGGGCGGTCTGGCCCTTGAGTCCCAGCAGCAACGCATCGCGCGGGGAGAGGGCGAGGCTGGGCAGCTCAACCGTGGCCGGCATGACGGTTGCCTGTGCCAGATTGTGAGGCTGCACTGACTGATTCGTGCTGTGTAGCATCTTGAAGAAGGGTGAGTGAATGTATGAAGATGCAGTGCAAGTTTGAAGCGAGCGATGCCGCGCCAGGCGCTTTCAACGGAACCCGTCCCCTTATCAGTGTTCCGACCCAAACCCCCCAGTGGCGAATCATCGAGTCACATACATCTCTCTCTGATCACCTGGCATCGTGCCCAAAACAAGTGCCTCATACCGCTATGCTCGTTATGGGATGGATATCAATCTACCCATCGTACGGGGACTCCCCAACCACCACGTCCCTGCACGCAACACCACCCCGTCCTATGATACGCCAGCTCCCCTCGATCCCAAGAATAGGCCCCAGCGGAGCCACCCCAGCATACCACCCCCCCGTCCACAAGGAGAATTGAGGATTCGGCTAATGGATCTCGCTCCTCCTTGTACGCTATACTTTAGCGCCACCGTACCCTGTACTTGGGTTTGGGGGCTAGTCCGATGACATGCCATGCTTGCGAATTGGACGGCGCGGCCGACTACGCCTCTCGCCAGCTCACAGGGATTTGTCCGTCTGGTGTCATCGTCCGCGGTTATTGTTGGGACACTAACACCAGCGACATCTTTGTCCAGCCCTACCGCAAGCCCGATATCTGCGTAGAATCACGGCGCTGAAACAACACACCAACCGGCCAAGCCACATTGGTGCCTGCTTACGGCCCCCCCCTCGTACCTTGGCCTATAGTGATAGGCCCCGTGCTATGGTTTCCCAGGAATCCAGGGCTGCATGAAGCGCTGACGCAGTGCGCCCCAAATCCGAGCGTCGTGGCCGTCCCATCGGTTACGCAAAGGATGTGCGGATCGACGGCGGGGTGGACAACCTGCCAACAAGTACGAGAATGACCAAACCGAGCATCGCAGCCCCATAATCAGGAAACACCGCTCCACTCGTCTTCCAATTTGGGGCGATATCTCCGGCCTCTGAAGGAGTCTGCTGCACGCCGCTTTACGCCGCTGTACAATGCAACCTTGCTTGGCTGCAGCAGGCGGTGTTGCGCCAGGGGAGGAGGGCGCCAGTTGTTCGACAAAAGCTGCTTTGCCTCTGCCTTGCTGCCATCTTTCCCCCCAAGTCAATATGTGTGGGAGGCTATGGTGTGGATTGCCAGATTAAGGTCCATGTTGCAAGGATTGGGCAACCCTCTCGCAGAGTCAAGGGGCCGTGATATCATGGAGCCCAGGGCATGTGGCTTACTCTGTTTCCACCACGCATCTGTCTGTCGGCACATGCAGTCGAGTTTAAAGGGAAACCCCATCTATCCACATTTGCCCGACTCGGCAGCGGGGATTTACTGTCCACGTCTGAACGAGTTAGTTAAGCCGTGGCCATTGTCAGCCCAGACACTCCCATCGTCGTTGCCAGCGACCGACTGCACTATTACAAGCCTGGAGGACGTCAACGTTTTTGAGGTTCCAAGGCCAAACCGTAGCACTGACAACATTCTCAGACTCTCACAGTCTCATAGTCTCATCGTCACAATGTCTTCTCCCCTCAACCTCAACCTCAACCTCAACCTCGATGGTGGCCTGCCATCTGTTTGGCTTCTCATCGCCGCCGCCGGCATCACGGCCTATGCCGCCGTCATCTTTTACAGGCTCACCTTTCACCCGCTGGCCAAAGTTCCCCGGGCCTCGTCTTGCTGCGGCGACAGGCTGGTACGAGGCCTACTACGAAGCTCGTCCACAACGGCGGTGCGCCAATTTGCCCCCAAGGTCAGAGCCCTTCACGAACAGTATGGACCCATCGTCCGCATCACCCCCAATGAGATATCCGTCAATGACGGCGCGTTCCACGACAAGCTGTACGCGCCTCAGCCTGCTGTGCGAGACAGGCATCCCAATTTCTCGGCTGCTCTGGGAATACCAAGGGCTCATTCAGCTCAGTCGACCACTTTCTCCACCGCAACAGGCGCGTGGCTTACAGTCCTTTCTTCTCGTCCTCCAACGTAATGGCGGACCGAAGACATGGTCCGCGACAAAGTTGCCCACCTCTGCGATCTCCTGACTGCCAATGAAGGCAACGACCGCAACCTACGTGCCTACTTGCCGCCATCAGCTTCGACTCATTTTACGCCCTGGGCATTCGGCAGCCAACCTGGCAGCTCCTAGATGATCTCCCCATGGCGCAGAGATGCAACGAGACTGGTCGAGCTGCTGGTCACGACGTCCGCCTTTCTACAGGATCTTCCAGACCCTTGATGAAGGTGGCGAGGAGGAAAGTCCCTCACTCCGTTCTTCGAAGCCTCTCCCAAGCACATTGGGAGGGTCTTTGATCTCCACGCTGTAAGAGCCAATATTAACCTTCACCTTTGGAAGGATAAGGGCTTGCTAACACCGTGCTAGTCTGATCCTGCAACAGGCAGAGCGCTTCGTCGCAGCCCAGCAGTGTTCTGATGAAAAGTCTGCAAAGCCTGCCTCTGAGAAGCCCCAGTCCGAGACGCTCTTCTCTGTCATTAGACGAAGCAGGGCGCCCGACTCGGAGAAGACTGCATCCCGAATCTCGCAGGAAGGCACCGAGATGTTCATGGCGTCATTCACACCGGGTCGCACGATGATGCTCGCCATGTACTACCTCCATGCCAACCCCCACGTCCTCGAAGCTCTGCGAAAGGAGCTAGACGAGGCTAACCCAGATCCTACCGGCGAATTGAGCTACAAGACGCTAAACAGCCTGCCTTACCTGGTAAGAAAGATAAGTTCATGCGTCTCGTTCGGGTCCCACTAATGCCGAGTTGTAGCGCGCTGTCATGAAGGAGATTTACCGAGTGACGTTCCCCGTGGGCTCCCGCCTGCCCATGATATGCCGCGACGTAATGGAGTTTGGGGACTGGAAGATACCGGCAAATGTGAGTTGAATCCTTGCCATATGCCTGTCGACCCGAGACCGTGGATGCCGAGAGGCGGAGGCTGATCCTTGCACACAAAAGACTTCCATTTCGGTCAACCACCGCAATTTACTCTTCAACCCGGACGTGTACCCTGAGCCCTTTGCCTTCCGCCCTGAGAGATGGCTGGATGAGGCAAAACCCCATGACGAGAAGCGCTATTTTGTTGCGTTTGGGAAGGGTGGGCGAGGCTGCCCTGGGAAGAGTACGTACAACGCCAACGCCAACATCAACCCCCCCCCCCCCCCCCCCCCGGCTCGATGGCCAAAGCTGACCAGCATGTGATGCAGATTCGCGACTCAGGTCATCCAGCTCACGGTGTGTACCCTGCTTCAACGGTACAGTTTCGAGTTGAAGGACACATCGTGGGAAAAGGACGTGGCGGCCAGTCGCGAGTCCATTCTAATTGCGCCAGCCTTTTCCAGCAAGGGCATCAAATTGAACCTGGTGGGGGCGCGGTCATAGACGGTGGTGGGTAGGCCGCCAGAGTCAAGATGAGTCGATACGAGTCGAGGCAAGCCAGCATTGTGCCATTGCCTCTCCTTTCCCAGTGCGATGTTCACGATGCGAACCCTGAGTGGGTGCTTGGGGGAAGTGGGGAGTGGTTCTGCAAGGAAGGAATCCATCCGTCCACGAGGGGAAAGAATCTAAGCGAGAGCGGAATTGGAGGTTGAGACAGTGGAGTGGTTTGGCGGTCCAGTAGTTCCCGTCGGCGGCTTAGTGGTTCCCGTCAGTGGGAAGAGAGGGCTAGAGGGCTTGAGGGCCCCTGGGCAGCCCGGCAAAGGCAATTGGCTAGAGGCTACAAAGGCCCGAAGCAAAAAGGCGGATCAAGCGAGGGCTCCCTGTTTGGGTCGACTCCATATCCACGATCCATCTGCGTGGGATCTGGATGTGGCTAGGAGTCGGCAGTTGCGTCAGCCAGCTAACGATGACATGTTCTATAATTATGGCCCTCTGCATTGACGTGTTACTGTTCCCAGAGGGCTACCAATGATGCGCCGAATCTGGCTGATATGCTGCCGACCCTGCATCACTTGTCCCATCTGTCAAAATGTGACGCTTCCATATCCCCAATGTCGAGAATCCATCTTCAACGTCGAGAAAAGTCCCGTGCCAACTGTGGCTCCCGCCGTCAGGAACATGCCTCTCTGGGCGTAGTCTGCTATCGGCGTGGGTGAGATTCGGGTCTAGGAGGGGGGGCGCCTTGTTCGTGGAGACGACGTCAAGCCTCGTGTTTCCCGTTGGTTTCTGTTCTTTGGCGATGATCCCTCTGAAACTGGTGATAGTCTTCCAGGCTACCCAGGCTGCCAATGCGTCACGCTACACATGCTGCTCACTCGTTTCACCGTCTCTAGTTAGTGCTGAGTGGCATTGAATTGTGGTTCTTCGATTAATCCAGATAGTAAAGACCCCATCGCACGGACAGCAGTCCTAGTTGGGTAACTGGATCGTAAATCTTGATAAGTACGGTGTACGTGTGCGGCGTAGCAAACGAGGCGTTTCTCTATGTGGCCCCTCCTCCCCTTACATGTTTCCGATGATTTATAAGTACAGTAGCCATACTCTCTCCGTGGCATGAACCACATACGACGCATCCCTGGACATATCATGGCATGCTATTACCCCACAGCGTAGCATCGACTACCCAGATAGCCCAGCCATGAACCGCAACTCACCCTGCCCGTTCCAGACTCAACCCTAAGCGGATGTCACCCACAAAAGAGCGACATCGCTGACCCACGACTGGCGACCCTACTGCGGTGGCCCAAACGTCAGAGGCCGTGGCTGGCCCCACCAATCACACGGGTTGAACCGCCACGCGCCATTCCCAGACGCAAACCAGTACTTGACTAGATATGGCATCACCCAAGGCAGCGGTGGGAACTCATTACCGCCCTCGTACGTCTTGTCCGCGCAGCCCAGCACGGTGGGGAAGACATCATACTATATGTGGCGTTAGTTCCATGTCAATATCACGCAGGCATCAGTAAGCGAAAGAAGCAGTTGCAATGTCACGGGGCAGCATCGACAGCGGCGATGGGGAGGTAGGAGGGAACAGCAGAGAATAACTCACCAGCATGGCCAGATTCCCGCTCTGCTGCGCGACCTTCTCCGCCTTGGCCCACGTGGCCTTGAGCCCAGCGCCATCCAAGTCTCCCATGTCCGGAAAAATGTCAATCTCCGCGTACAGGTGATCTGTAAGGTGCTTGCTGAACGAGTCGATGATGGCCCTCATCCCGTCCTCCCCCTCCCACCTGTATTCCTCCGGCGTCGTAGCGCCCGTGTACGCGAGCAGCCCTCTCCATGCCGCCGTGGAACAGCTCGTGCTGGTGTCGTGGGTCGTCCATGAAGCCGGCCTTGCCGGTGAACTTGTCCAGGTCGGGGGAAGATGTATGTCTCCTCCACCCAGTGGTGGTGGTTGACCATCTTGGCCCACGACTGGGTATAGAAGAGGAGGTCCTTGACATCTTTGGCGTTGAAACGCGCGTGCGAGGCGTCGGGCACGTAGGGCGCCTGCTGGAGGATGGAGTTGAGGCCGCGGATGATGGTGTTGTGTGCGTGGGCCATCTCGGAGGCGCAGTAGACGTGGCCGAGGGACTCCTGTGTGGATGTTAGCCGGCGGGCTTGGGGCAGCAACGGAGGGCCTCCTGGTTCGTGAAACACACATCTAGGCGCTTCGACGGCGTAGCAACCAAGTGGAAGGGCTCGTCTGCCCACGGGGCGGCGGACGGTTTCGAGGTCATGGCGACGAGGCGTGCTTGCGGCAGTTGGCGCCGGCGTGGATGGCGGAGCGTTTGGCGTTGTTTATAGATCTATGTGGGCGACGAGCAGTCTGTATGGAGGGCAATCGATGGAGGCGACGGAGCAGAGGAAATAAAGAACATCTGCCCGCAGCGACTGGCAAACGAATTTGTTTGTTTGCTGTCGGCCGGCAGCTGGTCGTCGGTTGGTTGGCTGGCAGCTGGCACCCAATTGTTAAGCTGTTTGTAATCAGCCGCGCGCAGTTGGCTGCAGTACGACCAAGCAAGTAGCATGTACGGCGCACTGGGACGACGTCTCTGCTGTCCCGTCCCGCGCAACGACCCGACATTGGATGCCCTCAATCCTGCCAGTGCTACTCGACGACACAGAAGCAGTCTGGTCGACGTCAATCACACCACCGTGCCACGCCCCGTATCTGCCGCTGCGACCTGTTCATGCCAGGAAATGACAAATGCTGCGCTAGGCAATGGGGAGCTTCACATGCGTTCCACAAGGCTGGTGCGATGCCAACGAGGCTTCACTCGATGCGACCCTGCGAGGTGCTAGCGAGCACTGCCAGGTGAGAGGCACAGCGAGGGCGGTCGTATGCGATACGTTCAGGACAATACGGCGCGAGGTAGTCGGTACAAAGGATCCCGTCACTCGCTGCGAGGGGGACTTCCAAGATTCCGTGGTGCTTCGGAATGGCCAAGCCCAGCCACCAGGCACTCAGAACTGCCCTCCAGGCGCTACACAGGGGCTGCGGGACAGCCTACGGGCAGGGCCACGCCTCGCTGCAGCCCTGGGAGCACGGACGGAGTGTCTCAAGCCCCCGAGGAGAGCCGTGGTGGTGTCATGATGCCGCCACGTCGGGTGCTGTGCAGGCTCTGTGGGGGCGAGGCACGCTGGAGACGCCCTGTGTTGGAGTAGCAATTGCCCTACGTTTTATTCTCCGGCGTGCTGTGCAGCGTAGTGCAGTCAGTACTTGATTCATGGCTTGATTGATTGATTGCTGATTGATGACTGATTGGTTGTGTGGTATTGCCTGCGCATGGTAGTACCTGCCCATTGCTGTGCCCCGTTCATGCCTCGCCATTGTCAGTAGTGCCTGCCGTTCGTTAATGCTCTCCGCATCCGCATTCCAGCCAGACGTCTTCATGCAGCAACAGCAATATAGGCTTCGTGCGTCCTCCGTGCTGCACCGTAAATCCGACCGTCCGCATCCTCGACTGCCCAGGCCGCTCGCAATCGCACCAATTGAGCCGTCACGATCTTCGTCACCATCACGTTAATATCTGACATTACATCATCGCCCATTTGCCGCGTCTGACACCTCTCTCCATCCCGGGCCAGCCACCAGCGATCGCTTCGCATCCAGCCTCTAGCCTCAATTCTTAATCGCCCGTCTAGCCAGCAGACCTCTGACACTAGCTGGGAGCATCTGCCCACCGCCCACCGCCCACCGCCATCGGGACGCCTCTTCACGCCTCGTCGACCACACTGCCGAGGGCCCATGCCAGATCCTTGGCGGGCCTGCATCTGTGTTAGCCCTCAAAGGTCCCCGGTCCCCTGCGGGGCCTCTCAATGAGAGACTGCATCCTTCGAGGTAGTCATCCGCTTGTCTGCAGGGCGCCATCCGCATCGGGAGGGTCTCCAGCAGGGGCAATGCGAGCCGTTGCGCTGCTCCTAGTCCGATGGCCAGCACTCACTTACACCTGCCCTCTTACGATGCTCCTCGAGTCCTCGTACATTACATTGATGCCAGGTGCCAACTTGCCAAGCATCCCAGCATCAGGGTCTCGACTGTCGACTCGCTCCCCGCCAGCCACTCCAGACTTACTCGACTGTCTCACGCAGTCGCATCGAACTCCAGGCGCACGTCCCGCGCGAGACCATCAAGCTGCCACGACTGACAAGGCCGCGGCTATCCTCCATCTTGGCCCCCATCCAACCCTGTCAGACCCCATCAAGCCCACCGGATGCCCACTCCTCTCCCTTCCTCCTCGACTCCCTCGCCCACTCACACTCCCGCAGACTCACACACACTCGCTCACGCCTTGCCCAGCCATTCACGTTCTGCCATGCTCTCCTCTGCCTCGCCCGTGGCTCTCGTGGTCTCACCACTCACCGTGTGCAACCGACCGCTGTAGAGTCACATCGTCGCCCATCCCACGCCGCAGAAAGGATCCGTCGTGTGTCACACTCGTTCTCTGGTAATTGGCCTATCTGCCGTAGCCCACCCTCGTCATCATTATTATTTGCGCCACGCATGAATCCTCCATCCCGTCTCCCAGACGCTGCTCACCTGCCGCGCAGGTATGCACTTGCTCGCTGCTCTGTTCCGGAGGCTGTCGAGGACCATGTGCGGAGTCGACGGCGCCTCTGGACTTCGCCGATGTGCCTTGCTCGACCTGCGCTACCCTGATGACCATGCCCGTTTGCTTGGCCAGTCTTGCCCTTCTAGGAAGTCATCTTGGATCTACTCCGTACAGGGGACCCGTTCTATCGAATTTCAGGTGGTAGTATTCGCAGAGCTCTCCTACATCGTGCCTGCAAGTAATCCTGCTGCACGTCGAATATTGTTTTACCCGTCAGCAACCCTGTCGGCAAGGTATGGGCCCAAGTCGTTTGCTCCCTCACCTCGGCCACCATACAACAAGCACGGCCTTTCTTCATACTTGACTCTGTTCTGCCGCGTCTGCATTCTCTGTCGTTGGGTTGGTCTGCAGTTCTGCGCTGACTAGTCGCCCGCTCCTTCGCACCAACCACTCAACACCACATGTCTTAGCCGATCGCTTCTGAAAGACATCACCACCTCGCATCTCCCAACACCACCCGCCCGCTCCTCCTAGTCGCAAGTCGCGCATACCCGGACGGCCAACGCTCGCGAGCATGGCGTCCCCTCAAGCTCCCCCGCCATTGACGCCCGAGCAAATCGCCAGCATCCCCGATGATAGAGGCCCGGCCGTCATTGCCGTCACGTCCTTGTTCATTGGCCTGTGCTCTGTCGCCGTCGCCCTGCGATTCTTTGCGCGGTATAACCGGCGCGTGGGGTTCGGTCTGGACGACTGGTTGTCGTTTGTGTCGCTGGTGAGCACCTCGGCGGCTTGTCGCATCGATGTGGCTTCTAACCGTGATGGCAGTTATTCATCGTCCTCTACGGCGTAACATGTATTCTCTGTACGTTCATCTGTCGCTCCATCCATCGCCGCAGGCGCACGACTAACATTGCGACAGCTGTTCCCCTCGGTATGGGACGACACTCCTGGGCCGCCGACCCGACCAAAGTCTGGAAGATCCTTCGAGTAATTATCCCCAATGCCTTTGCGACAGCTCGGTCGCGGCTTGCCTGACACCATGGACTGACACAATCAGCTCGGCCTGTTCAATGCCCTCATCTACTTCACCGTCCACTTCTTCATCAAGCTCTCCATCCTCGCCTTCTACAAGCGCGTCTTCACCCTGCGCATAGTCTGGTTCCGGAACGCCGTGTACTTTGTCTTTGCGTATTCCACCGCCTGGTGGATATCGTCCTTCTTTGGCGGCTTGTTCCAATGGTACGCAGTCCTGTCATGGCCTCTCCTGCGCTGCTTCTTCCTCCTCCTCCTCCTCCTCTTCTTCTTCTCCCTTCTTTTTGATACACACATCGTGCTCACATATCCATCTACAGCTTCCCACCCGCCTACTTCTGGGACCAGTATAACCCGGCCCTGGCCAACAAGCCGCCCATCGGCACATGCGGCGCAAAGAATGCCCCTCTCGTCATCGCGACTAGCGCTCTCAATACCCTTGGCGACGTCCTCATCTTCTCCCTCCCCATCGCCATGTTGTCCCGGCTCCAGCTCAACCGCGCCAACCAAATTTCTCTCTTCGCCGTCTTCGCGACGGGAGCCTTGTAAGCCACACGCCCCCACACACACCCACCCCAAAATAGTCATCCTCAAGATAGTCGTCCCGTGCCCGCACCACCCACGGCCAGCTTCCATGACTAACATTCACGCCTTCTAGTGCCATCGCCGCCGGCATTGTACGCCTAACTCGCAGCCTCTCTGCCATTCGCCTAGGCGCAGACACCACCTGGATCACAGCCGACATCTACATGTGGACGGCCGTTGAGGCTGGAGTCGGCCTCATTTGCGCCTGCCTCCCCATCCTGGGCCCGCTCTTCGGCATCGCAGGCCGCAAAGTGACACAGCGCATCACGGGCCACAGCTCGCGGTCAAGAAACTCGCATGGCGGCACCAACAAGTCGTCGGGCAAACCGTCAAAGTGGGACCATCCCAGCTCCGGCTCCAAACGGAGCGAGGTACACGGCGACTCTGAGTCTGCGGCTGAGCTGGAGCTGGAGGCGCAGACCCCGCACCGTAATATTCGACGGACCGATGTGTTCACAGTCGAGACGTGTCGCGCAGACGATTCTGACCACTCGCAGTCCTTTGATGCGTATATTGAGGCGGAGGCGAGGACCAAGCCTGCAAGTCAGCTTTGAGGTGGTGTGCCAGCCCTGTTTTCTTTTAGTCCCACCACGTCTCTGGTTTAGATGAGCGGGCACATGTGCATGTGTATTGATGACGATTTATACCATTCAAAGTTATTGCAACGATTATAGTCAGCTTATTGTCTTATAAGGCGCTGAGGTAAATAGTGATTACGCGAAGAGTCTGATAGCAGACAATGTATGTAGATAGCATTCCAACCTGAGGTGAATACCCAGTTAATACCATCAACAGCAAAATACCAGCTATCGATACGAGTAGTAGTGAGACGTTGAAATGCCATAGAACCCAGTCGCGGTGTGGCAGCATTATTTCAATGGCCTTTAAGGTGGCTGTCTAATAGGGTGCGGCTGGAGAGACGGGCAAGTGAGCGCCTTTGCTCTAGAGGTGCTCTTATCTAATAGTGCCTAGTTGGAACAACCAGAAGAAACATACACCCGCCGTGATTAATTAAATTCAAATGCCGAATAATATATCCCATCATCTCCTGCGGAAATTTGCGGCGCTTTCAGTTCCTGCTGCTGTTGCCACCTGAGCCTGTCGTGAGCAGCCTCTTCTTACACGCCAAAGGCGAAAGCCACCATTCCAGAATTTCTCGCAAGACCGCAGACTCTGCTCACACAGCCATCCAATCTGCGCAACGACAGCCGCGCAGCCAATGGGCCCTGCGACGGACGTCCTGCCTGTGCCATTCGTCTGATCTGTAAATTAGCTGCCACCGAGAATTGGCGCTGTGGCGGGGTGGCATGACCAGCTGAGCGGCCGACGCAGTTCACATCTGACGCGCTCGCCGCCAGTTGCTGGCTGATAGTGATGCATGGCGGCATTTGATAGAGTGGCGTCGTGACAGAGAAAAACGGTCTGCCCCGTACGATAATCTCGCCGATCTTTCACGATGTGCCATTGTTGCAATCATCAGCATACGAGATATTCATATGGTCAAGGTGAGGCGGATGGTGTCCACAATGCCGTGCTCGTCCTGTGCCCAAACATGGTGGAAGATTCACGCCTTGACGCTTTCGAGCTCAAGGATGTTGGCATGTTTCCATCAATAGGAGATTTCACCCAGATATCCCTGCAATTGTAGTATTCTGAATCAAGGGCATGCCGATCTGTTGGTAGATCTTTAGGGTCCGGTTTCTATCCGAAACATGCCGAGGCAAGACAAGACGTGTGGCCAACTGGCTCTCCACGCCTATTCCCGTATAAACCCACACAAGCAAGTATTCCAGTCACATAAATGGAGCCAAGGTCTGATGTTAAAGCGTATACCCGATATCCACTGCGAAAACTCACTGAAACAGCGACTGTGCGTGTTACGTATCGCATCCACAAGACTAACCCGTGGGGACTCCTCCAGCCAAGAACACCCCCGAGTCTCAGAGCGATTTCAAGAGATTTAATAATAGCACCGGCCCCACAAGGAATAACAAGAAAAAAACTTGTGGTAGCTAATCTATTCCGCGGGTCTGCCATGCAGTGTCTTGGCTGGATGGTGTGAGGCTGCTGACAGTCACGGTACTCGCCCCAAATAACTGCGACAGGAGAAGAAACATGAGTCAATAAACCTAGCAACGTTTTATAAGTATCTAAATCATTCTGTTATGCTTGTCCAAGAATTATAACGTGACACGTAGTGTTGTAAAGTTGTCAAGCCATAGTGTGCTCTCCGGCGTTGAATCGCCACCAAGATTCCACCGAGGCCGATACCGTATGGAAATGGATCCTGCATATCGCAAAGCCAGTTTATTGGCTGCTGAATGAAGGGACAAGTGCATGCAAAGGATTGACAAGTACAGGGGAAGAGTACCCATATTTATCTTTCTAGAAGCCTTCAATGGATGCTCTTTGCTATGGGATATAAGCATTGGCTGCCGCTACCGGCAGAATGCATCATAGAACACGGGATGAGAATATTATTTACTATATCTTATTCTAGGGACAATAATGCAAGCTCTATCCATCAGGATAGTGATAAGCTTAACTCACCTTACACCCTTATCTGGTTACCTGCTCCCTGGACTTTTGCAAAGGCGCAAATCTTTCGACTTGTACTCCCCATCACCTGCCAAATTATCTCCCTGCGCATGGAATACCGGCGTGTCTCTTGGGATGAATTAGATGCGTGGCAAAACACTCACTAAGAGAATGGGATGTTATACTACTTTAGCTGCAGACACTATCTGCCCCTTGCCTGAAATGTCTTCATTTACTACTCGAGGTATCACAGTCACAATTTAACATACAGGTAATGAGTTACAGTCCAAAGTCAGCCAAAAAGGGGGCACTATACAATTAATAGTATTAGCGTCAATAAACTATTACTATTCCCAGTCCTCGCTATAGCCTTCAACGTCTCCATCGTCATAACCTTCTCCGCTACCGTAGTCTTCAATACGCTCATAGTCATAGCCATCGTAATAGCCACTGCCTTCGTACAGTGTAGATTGGTCTTTGTCCTCATCTTCCTCATCTTCATCGTCGTCCTCGTCGTCCTCATCATCATCAATATCATCACTATCATCAACGTCGTCCTCATCATCATCATCATCATCACTATCATCACTATCATCAACGTCGTCCTCATCATCATCATCATCATCACTATCATCACTATCATCAACGTCGTCCTCACCTTCCTCATCTTCTTCATTGCCTTCATCGTCATGGTCTTGGTTATCGTTGTCATGGTCTTCGTCATCGTTATCATCACCATCACTATCATCATCATCGCTCTCGTCTTCCTCGTCTTTCTCATCTTCCTCATTGTCTCCAGCTTCATCATCATTGTCGTCGCCGTCGTCTTCCACATCACTCTCACTTTCATCTTCATCATTGTTTTCACCTTCATCGTCCTCACCCTCATCATCGGCATTGTCTTCATCTTCATCGTCATCCTCAATCTCATCATCGTCATCATCGTCATCATCGTCATCATCGTCATCATCGTCATCATCGTCATCATCGTCATCATCGTCATCATCGTCATCATCGTTATCATTATCATTATCACCGTCGTCGCCGTATTCGTCCTGGTCTTCATCCATGTCCTCGCTTTCTTCAGATAACTTTCCTGATATAGATACATCATTAGTGTTGTATGCCTCAGTTGGCCCAATATGTTCAGGTTGTCGAGTGTCGATGGTATTTCCAAAAATGACTTGCCCTTCATCATAGTATGACCCATCTTGATCCCCTTCATTGTCACTCTCGACGCCTTCATCCTCATCCATGTCAGAAGCCTCTGAATTTTCATCAGCATCCGAGAATCCATCTGTGTGCATGCCTTCTTTATCACTATTGCTTCCGTCGTCATTGATCTCAATATCTTCTATATCTGTGTCTGTATGCGATGAATCTGTATCCCACGTGCTCTCTTTGTTACTCATGGTTATGTACTCATACTCTGCGTTATTCATTGTCTCAGTTTCCTGAAACCCACTAGCGTTCTCAATATTTCTCAGCCTTATATCTTCTTGAAGGTCGTCCCCACTAAAATATTGAGAATAGATGTAGCTAGACGAGGCTGTTGTAGCCTCGTTGTGATGCGGGTTAAAGTCATAATTCTCATGACCCGAGTCAGGTTCGTCTGGGCTTGGCGATGACTGCTCTGTATAACATTAAGCCGACAACAGTCACGGCACGCAGCCCAGAAGTAGCCATTGCCGTTGCTGGGGTGTTATGGCCTGTGTCAGTTGTGCTGTGCATTGACGACGTTTCTGTTGTGTACGTATAACCTTCGACAGACTGTGCAGCAGGTGCTGTCATGGACGCGTTTGGTACAACTTTGAGTGAGGGACGCATTCTGCAACCATTCAGAGGTTGAAGTGCCTTGGTAATTTAACGGTATTGCCTCTTGCCCGTGAGTGTTCGGCGAGATACCGCGTATATCAGAAGACTGCGACATAACAATAGGATCGATATCTTGACTCTTGAAAGACGCCACAGGCTCTCGGACCACGGGTCTGTGCTCTTGACCACCTGCAGCCCCCAGAATCCCTGCAAGTTCTTGCCAAGCAACTTTCCGAGCCTTAACTGGAGAACTGAGAACCTCTTTAGCGTCAACTCTGGCCTGCGACTCAGTCCCGGTTCTGACTTGTGATTCGATTGCAATTTGGGGCTCTGAGGGCTGTGGGTGGACGGAATCTTGCTTCTCTCCCGGTCCATTTGGCTGTTGCAAAGATGAACTCATCTGTTGATCACCCACTGCACCTTTTCCGGGATCTCCTGCTGGTGAAGCTTCTGGTGGCGCAGCTTGAGGTGCAGGTTGCGAAGGATCCAGCGGTGGATTCTGGTTCTCCTCAAAATGACCTATTTGTGCTGGATTATTGTTTGGCAAGGTTTTTTGGGATTCACTTGAAGGCACTGCTTGTGACGGGCCTAGCCGTGGCTTCCCAGTCGCATCAAAATGACCAAATCGTGCTGAAATTTCGGTCAAGACTTGCAGTGATTCTGCATGTGGGACAGGAGTTATATTATCTGGCAGGATTGTTGCATTGTTATCAGAAGGGTTGTCTCCCTGCGTAGGAAATGTAGATGCAAGGTTAGCTCGGGGGAGAATGACCTGCTGAGTTCCAGTGAGTGAAGGGTCCGAGATGTGTCCACAAGGAGACGGCGGATGGGATCCAGGCGAGGGAGACGTAGGCCGTGGTGGCACTTGTTGGGAAGGATCAGTATTGAAATTTCCCAGTAATTCTTCTCGTGAGATGTTAGGTGGTCCTGGGGAACTGTCGATGATGAAATAGGATGTTTGGAAGGGTGATTCGGGAGGAGAGGCGGAAATATTTTGGACGGGATCATAGCTGAAGCCTCCTGTTACATCCTCTCGTGAGCTCCCAGATTGCCCTGATGAATGGCCAATGATAAGATATGGTATGTCTGTCGGCATTCCAGTAGGTGAGGCAGTTGAGGGAGAGACACACGGTGGAGGCTCGACCGGCTGATTACCACCAGGCTGAGGATGGTGTCCGGGCAGCGGCCAACGATGTGGATGATAGTTAGAAGCCGTCTCGCTGTGTGGATGCTGGCCGGAAGCCGGCTTGTGAGGCATGTTGTCCGATTGATTGCTATGTCTTGACCCAGTTTTGGCAAAGGGCTTGTCTCCATCCGTGAGGTTCCTCTCGGGCTCCCCGGGATTCGTCGGGGGTTTCTTCGACCTTTTCTGCTTCCCCCGATCCGTGAACGGCTTGGGAGCTGTCTTGTCCTGGCTGGCCTGATCAGTTGGCTTACTGATCTTGTCTATTTGTCGCTCCGCCTTTGGACTGCAGTCATTTGCGCGAATGGGGTCCATCCCCTAGTAAGGTGTAGCTGGTCGATGTAGAAGGCTTTCGCTGGCTTTGCAACCAAAGTCAGGCTTCGTGGGCACCACCGACTTGAGGAACTGGCAGATCTACCGGCTGTGTCGCGAAATTTAGTAAGGCAACGTTGAAGCCCAACTTCGGCGACACCCTGATGTTCAGTGGGGGCTGGGGATGGTACCCAATGCAAGGCTACATACAGGAGCTACACCGGGGATTGTTGGGTATACTCCTCATTGAAGTACCTGCAGGTTTTGAGTAAAGGTTGAGGCGAGCCATTCGGAGAAAGATCTGGGGTAACACAAAGATGAAGTGGGTGAGGCGTAGCGTAGTCCTGTTGGCCTCCAAGGCTACGCCTCCCTGCAGGCAGGTTTCAGCCTCCCCCAAATGCACATTATTCTTTTTCGTCTGAGAGCATAGTTCACAAGACCAAGGTATTATTAAGCGCCGCTAGGGGGACAGGCCAGCATACTTTTCGTCTTGGTGGCTAATTTCTATTATTTTAGGCACGGGTGTGGAGT
Source organism: Calcarisporium arbuscula (assembly GCA_009828645.1). NCBI lineage: Eukaryota > Fungi > Ascomycota > Sordariomycetes > Hypocreales > Calcarisporiaceae > Calcarisporium > Calcarisporium arbuscula. Next base: position 173,672 of record WBSA01000028.1, on the reverse strand, counting down.
TCTTGAGGCCATCACCACTGCAAGAAGCTGCCATATTGCTACTTCAACAGGGCTTGTCCAGTCGAAGCTTTGAACAATTCCTGTCATCTTGTATTCAACTATCAAACCAAAATGGCATCTACAGCAAAGTAGAGCGTGGCATTCAGCCCCACGCTGGTTAAAGACTCTCCGACTTGAACGCTAAGCAGGTAGAGCCAACACAACAGGAATATGTACGAGCGGAAACATTGATGACTGAACATCATGAAAACATTGGAAAATCTACATGGGGTAGATTCACCTGGAAAGATGTCAACCCAATACTCTCCAACCTTGCCAACGGCTGTCTTCCAGAAGCAACGCCACCTTGGGACTGGCTTTTGAAGCGGTAATGCGGGTGACGACACCTCAGCTGCGGCTCCATATTGCCAAGCTAATGATAGAGGCCGGTAAGCTAGCAAATATTGACAATCGGCAACATGTTGCAATGATGGCTGCTGCTAAGAGCGTCGCGCTTGATATCCTGGAACATCTATCCGAGTTCACCCCATCACAAGCTGTTTTCTCCGCTGGTTTCGCCGCCATTGTAGCAAATGGCGATGAATGGATTGCTCCTGAGGATCTTTATGCCGTGGAGTTCTCCCCAACTATGGCATGGTCGGTGTCGATGTCGAGCGCGCTGTGTCGGGCTGCCGTCTGATATGACCGCGACGCCGTCGAGCCGCTATCATCTTTTATTAGCCCCGCAGCTTTCAATACAGTCATGTGTACTGTAATCGACGAATCATCAGACTGGCAACTCCCCGAGAACCTTTGGCTTACTCGCAGCCTACTGGAGTGGAATTGCGCAAGGGAATGAACCAACTAGGCTCTGGTCCAGGCAATTGACAGTTATGCTAAAAGGCGTGGGCCTGAGGCGCTCGTCGACAAGCTTCTGACAATTGGTAATGGTGCTAATGTTAACTATCGATATGGAGAACTCCAGATCGCAGCTAGATGCGGAAACGCACCGCTCCTCACTAAGCTCATCTCAATGGGTGCTGAACGGGACGCCCTGACGCACACCTTCCACGCGGCCCTCGATCATAAATAACGAGGTCAAAGCGTAAGGCGTAATACAAGCCCTACGTACCAGCAACGGCAAAAAGGAGTAGCCTTTGACGTCGGGGCATCTTTATCAGATGGCTGTTCGCCTATCATGGCTTGTCTATCAACCCAACCTCACTCTGCCCGCCTATTGAAGCGCCTGCTCCAACTTGGATGTGATCTGCGGAAGGGAAGCTGGTCCAGGTGAAGTGAAATCCAGGGGAGGAATTGGTTCTTTTGCTCATCTGGGCACCGTGTCGACGAGAACCTTGGTCATTGACGGCAGTGGTGATTGAAGTCTTGATCGACGCTCAACGTAAGTTAGCCCACCTACAGAAGAAATCAAAGTTCCATACTGACATGCGCGCAGCCGATGCTGTAAATCATAAAATGGACCGTTCAGGGCCGACACCTTTAATCATTGCCGTACAGAATGGCCGCAGTAAGGTAATTGACAGGCTCCTGAACGCCAACGCCGAGATAGGGGCGAAGGATAGCGGAGGACGGACCGCGTTATCCTTTCTCAAGCTGGGGACGTGAATTCCATCAAAGCACTTATGGGAGACAAGTCAAGACTAAACAAAGGGACCTTCCATGAGGCCACCCGCAACCTACACAGCAAAGTGGTTGACGCCCTGATCAAGGCCAAGCACGACGCCAACTACCGGAGCGGGCTGCACGAGGGCCACACACCCCTACAAGAATTATGCAGGAGCTGCAATGGTGGTACAGACACGTTTAGGCTCGAAGAGACAATTGGGTTCGTTGAAAAAGGCATGGCCGAAATGCTCATGCCATATCTTCACGAAAGTGCGCTTTTCCTTTATTGAAATAATAAGATAGAGCCTTAATTAGTTACTATATATATAGGGAATTACACCTCCTACTTATATACTATAGTAGAATAACCCTAATTTCCTAGTGTATCTATACATCTTATATCCCTGCGTCAACATCCTTACTCTCGAGAACCCGCAACCTTCCTACATCACCAAGACACTGGACACTGTTAGACCGCGTCATGTGTCTTCATTCGCCCTATCCCTGGAACCACGATCAAACTGGTCTTCTCTTCTACCTCGTATCTAGTCCGAGGTTACCGCGGTCATGCCGCCCATGGTCAGCATCTCCAGAGCTTGCTCTATGAACTGCATTGCGAAGACCGATACTACGCAGAGCTTGCTGCCCACAAGACCTAGGCGTTGCAGCCAGATGAGGCTGTCGGGATGCCCAGCAGAATCTCCGATGAGGACGCGAGGCGAAATGGTGAGAAGCAGACACGGCTCATCCGGAACCGCGATCACGCAGATGAGCTACAGCGAGAGGAACAGGGAGCAAACCAAAGAAAAATGATCAAGCAACGACAGCATGAGCAAAAGTTTGAGTACATACGGCGGAAAATGGTAGTGAAAGCGGATTAGTATAGCGCCGAAACGGGGATCCTGATGCAATTTTTGTTTGCATTTTCAACTACTGTATTTTAACTTGAGCCAAAATCTTTCAACGACCAAATATATGCCGAGTGTCGATGCTTCCGCAAACAATAGATCCCTCTACTCCGCAATAATGCGAGTCTTGTCCCGCCAGTCATCCCTCGGCATCTTCACCCTGTTCACCTGCTCACTCGCATTCTCATACCCTATTCCAACCGCGCACAGGATGTCAATGTCGTCTTGAAGCCCCAGCTCGCGCTTCAGAATTTCCGGATACCCCGTCGGGCAGGCGGACACCTGGGTTGCCAGCCCCCTCTCAGTGAGAAGCAGCAGCAGCGTCTGCAACCACGCACCCACGGACAAGACATCCGCGTTACCCAGGCTTTTGTCGATGGCCACAACACCCACAAGCGGCGCATCGTAAAACTGGAAGTTGTGCGCTACGGCGTCCATGTGCGCTGCTGAGTCGCCCCGTGCGATGTTGTATCCTCCAGGTCCATAGATGCGCTTGCCAAGGTCCGAGCGATAGTGCTCGTATGAAGCCGGGACGGCGTCAAGCTTGAGCTCCTCGCCGCTCCGGAAGGCGGATGTAAGTGACTGTGTCAGGCGGGCCAAGGCAGGGCCAGAGACAAGGGTCAGACGCCAGGGTTGGAGGTTGGTGGAGGACGGTGAGTGCTGGGCGATGCTCAGCGACTCCTCGACTAGCGAGAATGGCACGGGCTGCTTTGTGCAAAAGGCGCGCGTGCTGTGGCGTGCCAGCACATGTTTGGATATGCCGCCATCGAGACGGCCAGTCGTCGCTGGTTGAGGCTGTACCGGAGCAGTCATGATGAATTGAGGTACGTGGCTGGTATGTTGAAGTGCTTATTGTCCATCTCTGATACTGCCGGGAGGGCTTCCAGCACCCCTACAACGTCGGAGTCGCTGACTCTATTTATCCTAGCAATTTTCACCATGAACATGATGCATCTTTCAAGAGGGTCGTTTCCAATCTTTACTAATGTGAAATGAGGTGGTGGAGATGGAGCTTACTCAGGTTCGCCAGTTGACATTTTTCCATGGACATTTATAATCCGTTGTAAATGCGCGAATCTAACAAACCGACTCTTTACAGGGGAGAAAACACGCCATGGCCCAAATAGGAAAATGCCCAAAGAGGTCTAATTAATTGGTTTGGACCACGAGGCTGGCATTCTTATTACAGCACCTTCTTTTGTATGGCGATTTGCGATGATGGCTTCGGAGAGTGGGCGTGGACGGAAGTCTCGATAGTACTGCAGTGGTAGTATCCATTTTCTCCGCGGGTTTTCCGTTTAGTTATTAACCACTTCGCAATCTTCAAAACCAGTGCTTATTTTGACACTCACTCACTCAGCCGTGCTAAATGTTTATCATAACATCTATGCAGATGTGTCTCGCAGCTATCACAGTCGTTCAAATGACGAGAGCTGATACGCGTTGGATTGAAACATAATTACTTGCGCAATTGTCCGATATAATGCGAGCAATAGGTAGCAGCAAGTTTGAGCGCTGGGGCATGAAATAATCAGCGCTGAGATCCTAGATGCGCCTATCAAAGGTTACCGACAGGCTCGTATGGTTCAGCTTTCACCTCGGGGCTATTGTGCTGCTGCCTCCTCTGCACCACATGCTACAACCCGCAGCTCGAACAGTAGAGGGCTCACCAGCTGCGAGCCTCCAAGGTGGCCGGGACGGTACGGAAGAATGTGGCTGTCTTGACAGGGACTATCGCAGTAGGAGTAGCCACCCGATTCGTGCGGTACTGCCTTCGGCCGTCGCCTGAGTCTTCATAGAGATCAACAGACATATGACGTCCAATGTAATGCATCTTTCGCTCCATGCGTATGGTCATTACCGGTGGCTGCAAGGGCATGAGTTCCGCGGGCTTATTGGGGATGGTCAAGGGTGTAAAGAAAATCCATCACCGGACTAAAGGGACAAATGGTATAGAGAAAGTTAGATTTCCTGGTCAGTGGACTCATAGCAACACACGCAGCCTGTCAAGCGGGCTCGACACAGGTCGTCCTTCAGATCAACCAAGATAGCGAATAGCGGCCAGGAACAGCAGCAAATTCTTAAAGTAGCTTGAGAACCGCAGCAGTCAGCTGACAACGCCTCGCTGAATACGCTACAGTATAAGCCACTAAGCGGTCCGATGGTACGTGGAAACTGGTTACGAAGCATCGTAAAGTAAGAACCCTTGATAACGTTCGAACAATACCGAAATAAAACGGTCACGGAAGCTCGAGGGCGTGCCCTTTGCGACCGCATACGTGCACATCATCATGGTAACCCAAGCGCTTATAACATGAGTGCAGTGATTCCTGGAAGAGATATCGTCTTGGACGTCTCTTATACAGGCGCAGCGCGTGAGTCCTGCAAATGAGAGATTAGTGCTTTCCCCAATACAAAGTCTTATTCATTCCAAAACTGAGCAACTTCATGTCCAAAGTCTGATGCTTCTCACACCCCAATGAGCTCTGGGGATAATGCACTGATACTCACAGATACATATAGAGAGAGATTGCCAAAGATTATCTGTAAATATGCAATAAATAACGACAAGTAAAATGAACACCCCATGGGAAATGAATCATGCAAGGCCAATAGGCGTTGAGCATAATATCTCCACAATGGAAGAAGGAGAAGTGGGCTTGCCGACGTGGTTCGAAGAACAGTTATATCCTAACGCGAGGGAACGGCCAGGCGATTGTGGGTCAAGAGAATGGCTGAGGGTTTATCTCGAGGACCTAGCATCTGGCTAGGGCAATCTCCTTGTCGCCATCAACAACCTAACCCATGCCGCCCTCCTCACTCTGGCCATTCTTTGGCTCCTAATACTCCCCACAGCTTCGTGTATGGAGCAGAACACCTGGTATCTTCTTCTTATTTGAGGATAGGCGTACTGCAGAGCATCTTTGTTGCCGAAGTCCCGACGACCCGAGAGCTCTGATATCTCCTCGAATTCCGTCGAGCTATCTGGCAGCTCTATGGTAATAGAAACCCTGTTAGAAGTCGAGAGGGCCTACGATAACGTAGGCATTGCTCTATGAGACGAGTTTTCAACGGAGAGTTGACGGATGCCGAGACAAAGAAGTGGAGAGACTCGAGCAGCTTCACGACGAGAAGAAGAGACGCGAAATTGATGACTGCTGAGAAGACGTCGTCAGCTCAAGAACCTAAGGAAGGGGTTTCAAGAGGTGGGAAAGAGATACGCAAACTAACAAATATTGCCATGGACAAGAGGTCTTCGGAACGCCTGCCAGGTGGAGGGCTTGCCAGGCATCAAAGAGCAAGGGTGTCTATTGTCGAAAACTAAGGAAAATGGAAAGAAATGTCGAGAATTTAATAACGAAATTGGAAGATGCCTTGGCGCTAGCATCAGACACGTCCTGTTAACCTCTTAATACTGGCACTCAACTGTTCGGTATAACAAAGCCCTGTCCGTGCCTGCCAGCAAACAAAAGCGTACCTAATTAGTGGAGCAATAAAGTATAGCGCCCTGGATTTGGACAGCGTACAGTGGCAAAGTTGGCCCATCAAGTGCCAAGTGCCCTACCAAGTGCCCTACCAAGTGCCCTAGATACGGCGCAGTAGTCACCTGGGTAGGTAAGATGGCAATGTCAACACGTCTCGGCCTCTCAACTTTCACCAACCGCCAGAAATTGGAAGCTGCAAGCTACAACTCCCAACCTCCCATGACAGGCCCAGCAAACGCATCTTTCTTTGTTGAGCCAACGTGCAAATGATCAACTATTAGACCTCACAAGCCATTTACGATGGCGATGCGTCGCCCCCCCTCTTGGGCCTCGTTGACGACGCGACGCTTGACGCCGACGACCTCCTTGCCACGTCTTCACTTTGCTGGGGTGGCATTGCTGGTAAATCACCATCTGCGGGTGCCTATCGCCATTTCAAGGAGGTCATTTCACGTCTGGCCGGTCCTGGTGCCGCCTCTCATCTTCACCGGCCTCTTCGTTACTCTCTGGGTGTGGAAATGCACAATGCTGGTCCTCTTCCAGAACGTCATCATCTACAACCCTTTCTTGCCGCCCAATTCCCGCAGCATGCGCATCTCCGAATTTGCCAAGCAGTGTGGTGGCATTCAGTGGCGAGAGGAGAGCATAAAGTCGTTGGATGGAACGGGCATTGCGCTGTGCGTGAGCGACATTCCGCCTCGTCGAGTCGGCGATTCGGGGCCAGAGACCACAGTTTACATTATTTATTTCCAAGGTATTTCATCGTCAAGATTTCTCCATATTCCTCCACTTGGATATTCATGCGAAAGCCAGGAAATGCGGGATCCCTTCCACCTCGTCTGCCCGATCTCTCGTGGATCCTCCGTCGCTTGCAAGATGCGAACGAGCCCACCCACTACACTGCGGTATGCTTGAGCTACCGCGGGTATTGGACATCCAACGACCGTCCGTCTGAGCGAGGTATTAACATGGACTCGGAGGCAGCCTTGCGCTGGATTTCCGAGCTTCAAAAAACCAGGTCTGCCGAAAACCCACATACAAAACCAGTGGTAGTGCTCTGGGGACAGAGTATTGGGTGTGGCTTCGCAACCAACCTCGCAGCACTAACAAACGATTCATCCAACCTGCCAATTAATGCACTCGTTCTCGAAACGCCGTTTACTTCGACACGCGATATGCTAAAAGCTCTATATCCTCAGAAATGGCTGCCATATCGATACCTGTGGCCGTTTCTCCGTAACCACCTCGACAGTTTGACAAACATGGGCGAAATAGCACAAAATCCACGTAGTGCGAAGTCCAAGCCAGGCATCTACGTGGTTGAGGGTGGCAAAGATGAGCTGGTGCCGTCGGACCATGGAGTGAGACTGTATCAGCGATGCATTGATGTTGCTTTGCCTGTGGAGCGGCAGATAATACGCAACGCCCTTCACAACGAGGTGGCGGTGCGGCAGGAGGGCAAGAATGCGATTGCAAAGTCGATACTTTCGGCGGTCGCCAGGTCACGCGTACAAAGGTAGTCGACTTTGTGACGGCCAGGCAAACTTCGACAAAATAACAAGTGGCAGCCGAGGGAAGTTTGGTGACAAAACACAATTCATTCATCTCTAACCTGGATTGACTGTAGCCAAGACACACACTTCAGAGCTCAACGCGCCCGCCAGTCATTTCCAGATGCCATACTTCTCTTGCCTCCGCTCACACATGTTGCGGATCTCCTCCTCACACCCGAACAGGATACTGACAAATACGCGATGAGATGCCGAGGAATCAGGCTCTGAGTGTACCGGCGAGTCGGCTTGACCCCAGCTAAACCGAATGACTTGCCCTGGATCTAAGCTCAAATTCCCGTACTTTGACAACCTTCCAGCAAGCTCGGCGTCGGGGTTGTTGTAGTCCCAACGCCGTCCGCTCTCCGACGTGCCAGCCAATACCGCATCCACCGCCGGACCGGGCATCGCAAGTCTAGTTGGTGGACCCAAGAGCGTGACAGCGTACTTGGAATGTGGCAGCTTGGGCTCGGGGCAGGTGCAGTCAAACATAATGCCATCTCTGTGCCACCGTGGAACAACCCACTGATCCGTGGGCTTCGTCAGACGGATACATAACCAGCAAGAATGCGTCGCGTGGGTCTTGAAGTCTCCCGTCGTCGGCGCTCCTGCCGAGCAGTCATCCCGTGCTATGGTGAGGAATTTAGACAAGCCGGAAATGACATCTTCATGAGCACCATCAGATGTCGAGCAAATGAAGGCGGCTGCCTGGGAGGCAAGCACTTCAACATCAAATAGGCCGTAAACCCCGCCAGAGCAATTTCGGTCTACCTCTGTCAGGGTTTTGGGCAGCGCCATGGCATCAGGGAAGACGGCTAAAGCGGTTGGTCGAGGTTTGATAGCTGGACAGGCGCCATTGTTTGAGCTGTCGACTGATTGTCTATTTTGAGGTGGCAGTTCCATGGCTTTGTTCGAGTGTTGGGAGATACGTTGAGACGAGGTGTCTATTACCAGTCGCACACATCAAATGCAGAGCTCAGTTTGCGGGGAACTAGGCAGCCGTGCCATTTGGGCCCGCGTTAACAAGCTGTCGTGTTACGGCACCAAAGAGAAATCCCTCCGAATGCTGGATACTTATGAAGTCATTCACTTCCTGTGACACAAACCCTCCTGTTCTGAGCGCTTACTTGGTGGAATAGCTTCGTGTGCTCACAAAGTGGCGGACAGCATGGTTGAACGATTGGTTTCATTCTTCTCAAAGTATCCTAGCCATGCAGGAGCAGTTTTCATAACATAGTACACAAAATCAACGCTATTGGTATCATACGCCATTCTCCAACACCATTCATACAGAAGCAACCACCCTCATCTCGTCACTGAGGCCTAGATCCACTCAGGACCACTCTCATACGAAGACTCATCCCCCATCGCATAGACATGCTCATGATGCTTCGCGATCGCGATGCTATCCTTTTCAGAACCGCTCATCATGGAACCCTCCATGACAGAATCTCTCATGACAGAATCTCTCATCACGGAACTCCCATCCATCTTGCCCGGATACCACTCCACGCCCGCCGCCCCGCGAAAGTATCCCTGTCGGTCATACAGCGACCGCGCCCGCACATACGGATCCAGCTCCCAGTAATTCGCAGCCAGTTCCTTTGCCAGCTGATCCCGCTTCGCGCAAATCTCCTTTGCCTTGTCGCTCAGCTGCCCATTCATCACCCACTCCTTCGTCAGCTCCTCATACTGATGCGCAATCTCCCGTCGCTCCTCGAGAAGGCAGTCCCGCGTCGCAGTGTTTTGCATCTTGATGTTCTCGTCGGGTAGCGGCTCCTCGTACTCGTATTCCCAGTCTTCGTCGCCGCCGAGCTCCTTGATGATTTGGCTTGGGTCGATCCATTTCTTCAGGCCGCGCTTACCGTAGGTGAATTTCACCTTGGAAGTGACGGCTGGGTCGAGCCAGTGGCGGATGATTCTCCAGAGTGCTATTTGTGCGTCAGTATCATTGCGGCAGACGTTGCGGGAATGGAAATGGCATACTCTTGAAGCCAAATGCGGCGTTGTGGATGAGCATGAGGCCCAGCGACTCCGGGTAATTGCCCTCGAGACACTTGATGATGAATTTGAGAGGGGCGAGGTCCATATTGTTGAACTTGAACCCCGTCAGGTCAATTAAGAGCGTCTGCAGCAGGTCAGTACGGCAATCGCCAGTGATCGGTATGAGTCGCGACTTACGCCAGACTCGACCGGATACTTGAGAGAGAGTCGAGCCAGCTCGAGCAGGTAAATCGTGTACCGCTCGAGACTCTGATGGCACTGATCAGAGGCCTTGTGCAGCTTGGTCCTGACATAAATAATCGGTCGTCCAGCGCGGTCCGTGCCATGCAGGAAGCTCTTCCCCCACCGAATCTGCTTCATAAATTCGGCACCGAGAGTCCTCGTGAGGCCCTGGCTGTTCTTCTCATCCTCCGCGGCGCCGCCCTCGCCATGTCGCATAATGTCGCTGTCTACCGCCGCCTCCATGGTTCTCCAGTAGATGGCCTTTCCCATCAGCACGGTCGCCTGGATAATGTCCCAGTTGGCGGCGCGGAGGAAGCGCACGCCGAGGGCGTCTGGGTGCTCGTGCTTGATAACGTGCACCACAATGAGGTGGAACATTGCCGGCGTCCAGTGGTCCATGGCCTGGACGGCCTGTCTCCCCAGTTTCTCCACATCGCCGTCATGCGTGGGCAACAAAGACAACAGCTCTTTCGTCAGCGTTGGGTATTTTTGCTGTGTGATGCTCAATTTACGCCTCGCCTTGGGCAGGCTGCCCGACTGCTGCGCCGGCGGCACATACTTCTCCTCGAGAGTCTCCGTGGGATTTGCAGCCCTGTCGGCTTCCGTGATCTCGACGAATTTGAATCCAATGGCCCATAGTGCGCGCAGTTTTGCTTCTTGCGCTTCGGTCAAGTTGCCCAGGTGGCCCTCCGGGATGTTGCGCACCGTCTGCCGCCGCAGAAGGGTGGCGGCGTACGGCACGCTCTTCTTCAGGCGCTGCCCTTGATGAGCGGGTTGCTGATACTGTAGCATTGCTTCTTGCTGCTGCTTGGAGCTGCTTGGAGCTGCTTGAAGTCGCCGTTGCAAGGTAATGTCGTTTGTGACGATGCAGAGCTCATGGAGCTCCGCGAATGCAGGGCACGCAACGTCCTTATACTACACATGCGAATGCCACCTTCCACACAGAGATTCATTGCCGAGGTCTGTGCCCATCGAGGCCACTAGCGAGGAAGCTTTCAATCATGAGGCGTGCATTAGTGCTCATGGTTTGATGCGGGGAAGATGCCACTATGCGATACACTGTCCGCTCCCGCACATGCCGACCATCAACTGTATCAGAACCTGCGGGGTTCACCCTGTTTCATTGGTGGCAACCGCGGAACTCGAACCTCTTTTGGGGCTCGCATGAAGAGACATGTCCATGCTGGGTACGGCATCTTGCGTGATGCTACGTGCCTTCATGTCGCATTCGGGCCATTGCTACGTTCAGTCGGGTTTACTATGGCGTCAATTAATTCATTAATAGCCACCTTCCCAGCTGAATCGCGGCGATCATCGAGAGATGAGGCAAAACTGGGTAAATTCTTCTTTACCAGCTGCGTGCTATTCATCTGCACTGCTTCGGGTTGGCTCCGAAGGCGGCGTGAGGAGTCGCACCCACTCGAGTCAGTGGTCCGAATTAAACCTCTCACCAGCCACCACAACGGCAAATCCACCAACCCACAGCCGATAAGCAGGTGATATCCTGCTAAGCCAAGCATCATCGCTTTCGTGAAACATCCTTTGGCCAAGAGATGGAACGCCACCGGCCAAAATCCCACATCTGCCCGACAAGTCCTGGCCTGTCGCGTCCAAGAAGTTTATTCCTACCGGCTCGATCTCTAGCCATGCTCGCCTACTTGTAGTCATGCCAAGACCGGCAGTCTCCAAACCACTGATGCGAAGATGGCTTCCTGTGCCATCCTTGCTGCCCGCCACGCCATTCCATGGTTATCGAATAATCTCAGAATATAGGACATGAATGGCGGGATCCTAATATGGCGTAAAGCTATGGTACGTCAAGATGAAAGTGCTGCAGTAAAGGGTTATATCCTACAAATTCAAATGTTTCTAGACATCATAAATAGATGCAGAGGCGTGGACCTGCCGATGGAGTGCAGTCTCACGGGTGCTGAGCATGGACAGCTCCATATTCAATATTCGGGCGTATATCGTCGTTCGAGCCATACTGCCGCCAGGCGAGAGGGTTAGATTGCTATCACGGTGCATCTTGCCAAGTGGAAATCTATATGTAGGCCTAACAAGATGATTATTCACGAGAAGCCGAGTGACGTGGAAGCTGAACTGTTGTCTGCCTACCATCTAAATCGGGTGACTGCGTGTAGTGACATCGGTTCCTCTCTGCATTGTCCCGGCTCATTCCCTTCTGCAGCTTACAGCACTCGTGGCAGAAGTAGTGCATCGGCACGTCTCCCTCTAATAACTGCAGAAAGTCTTCCTTACATCTTGTTCAGTAGTGGAAGCTTCTTGAAATTCGTGGTAAAATAGCCGGCCAGTTAAAGACGAAGAATAAGCCAAGGAGCCCTTTGGAATAAACCTTCAAAATTCTCATGCCACCATAACAAATGCCCTCCAAGGGTCCTCTCGGTTCAAAATCTATGGTCTCTCCTGCACGTAAGTGCTAGACTAACAGAGAAGAGAGTTACATCTTCTTGGCTAGACTGTAATTTGCCACGACGAAGACGGAGAGGCGTTCGAGTTGACTACTGTAGACATGGTCGTCGATGTCAGGAATATGGATTTAGATTTAATTGAAGCAATTGGTCTGCGATATCAAGTGCCGCAGATTTATTAACAGTAGATATTTCCTTGTATGGTCTTTCAATGATGCAAGCCTAGGCTTCTGAACACAGGCCGAGGTGTTTGATAAAGCTGCATATGCCTACATCTGCATGTAAAAGATTTGTCCTCCAGTCTCCATATTTCTTCGCAGTAACTCTCAGTGTAATTTCCTTAGCCCGTAGAAAGTTTTTCACAGCAGTTCCCGTTTTCGAAACTCGACGAATTACTGTTCCTGGTCGAACTGTTGTGCTTTGACTCCCTTGTATTTTGAGCCGCAATGCAACAAGATTCATGGCCCCTTCAGGTAGTTATGCGTCATCTATAATTTCAGTATTTCTATGAAATACGCATACTCATTTCAAGTTTGGGATAGATCAGACAGGAAGGTTACTATAGCTAGGTCTAAGGCAGTTGCGCGAGCCTAGCTCTGCTGCAGCACTTGAAGATGCACTATTTAGGGACGACCTAGGAAACCCATACAGAAGCACGTCTCCTAATTTATATGGAAGTACACAAGTTTAGCCTTGCACATGGTAATCAATCCTTCAAATGAAGGAAGATTCTGGAAGGGAATATCTCGGTCTATCGTCTCTAACTATTGGCGACGAATCAGAGCATAACGGACGCTTTGATCAAAAAGAAACAATTCAAAAGAGTAGAAGATAGTCAAGCAGACAGCGAGGCATTCTACAGGTTCAAGATTGCATTTCAGTTGTTATTGGCCAGCTTTCTTGCGACATTGCTGCTGGAGAGCAACAACCAACAGAGCCAACATACATAGTGACGCAGCTCAACAATGTCTGACGGCAAATCTTAATTAGCATACAGCCTGTAGACCCGCCTGTTCATTAACTTCTCCCTCAGCTCTCATGTTATCTCTCTTGGATCTTCTGGAACCTAGCTCACTATTCATTGAAACGTGCAATTTACGTCTCCAGCTTCAACAAGTCTACTAATCAACCCAAACCGATCCGTGGCTGGTCATACACATGTCCTTGCCACTCATCCCTCGATAGCTGAATTGATGCTAGTTTTATCTATCTGGCAGGCCGAATTCCTGAAAGGTAAAAATGGGTGCTTTCTCGGTTCTGTCTTGGAGATTACCCATTATCTGTGTCAGTCTGGTATGATATGAACTATGAGATATGAAGTCTTCACTTCGAGAACGCCAAGAAGCAGCCCTTCATCAACATAAACCTAACGGCAGCTTACCAGCGATTAAGGACCCAACACAGGCTAGACCATATGGGAGTCGGGTGCCATCATACAGTACCTAATCGAACTATTATTATGGTGCGGAAACCGCCTCAGATTCCATAACGACAGGTTTAAAAAATTATAATCAATAGCTACAGTTAAAGATACGCGGCCAGGGCCCCTACTACGGCCAGTGCGATTGGTTCAAATGCCTCCACGGCGACAGATTCCATCGGCTATCGACCACTACGCCAACGAACTCAAGAGTATGCTGGGCGTTCTCGACTCTGCATCGCCTGCCAATCAGGGTAAGTTGGTGATAAGATGACGTACGCTGAAATGGCATTTATGCCCTGGGACTCCCGCCTCCTGAATGTATTGGCGGGCCGCATGAAGATGTTTGGGAGCGGGCCGCATGAACATATGTGGCACGAGAAGATTGTGGAGCCATCGTGAAAGCGATCGATGGAGCAGCATGCTCGCTTAATGCATAAGCAGGAACAGCAGTAGAATGATGTTCCTAAGGGGTCGAGAGCTTTAGTCAATACGAGGATAAAATTGCTACTGAGGATACGGAGCATAGGACGTGATGCTAGTCAGTGCTTTGCATCAAGACTAACCGTCAGCAGACTGAAACATGACAATCCACCTCCAGTCTTCACTATGAAAGAAGACAAACTACACATGTTGTAAGACGGAAACTCGTATTCTCCCCATGCCTGTTGGCAAGGCTGCACTGTTCCTGATCCATCACTCGACCGGGTTAGTGTAGTGATCTCGCGACCTGTTTTGCAAGCCCATCTCCTTTGATCATCGCTACTACTGCCACGCTCTCCCTACCAACCAAGGTCAACAGCTGGGGGAACAGGGATAATTGCCTTTTTGACTTTGACGTTTGAACTGGAGACGGCTTCCTAGCGGCCCCAGTCGAAGTGATCCACTCCAGAGGGCGCGTAGGCGAAAGAGATGGTGTTTGACTGTAGTTTGGCTCTAGTCGAAAATAGAAGGATATGATTAACAAACTTGGTCTGCATTAGCACTGGAGGCCGTAGGACTCTTGATTTGCACCATGACATGGTAAACGGAATCTCTCCAGGCATCCATCCCAACACCCTGCGAGACTGCGCCGCTACAAAGGGCCTTGGCATTATGCGTCTTTTAGTCGCCCCTGAAGCCCCTGCTGCAGAAGGCGCCATCACCAATACAGCCAAGTGGGCTATACGAGCCCACGGCGCGTCAGCAGGCCCAGGTCGCGAGTGGAAATAACGCACGAAAATACGAAGTCAGTTGACTAGCGGCTAAGTGGCACGTTTGGAAAAGCTGGGCATGGTATTTGCAGTCTTTATTATGCGTAGTTGGACAGAGTACGGCTGCTTGGTGCAAAGTATATGGGGCATATGATATGTGATCAATACACGAGGGATCCGCTATAAACAGGCTCTAAGAGTATATACAATCATCGTCCACGATAACGGCTACCGGTTATTTCTTTCACTATGCCTGATGGAGCTCACGGTTTAGGTGGTGATGTAGTGAGCGACGTAGCCAACCTCCATGAGGCTGCCGGTGCCGCCCTGCGTCTGAGCGTTGGGGGGGCCAGACTACCATGTAAGTCGTCAGCGATGGTCCAGAAATGAGCACGGGGGATACGGGAGGAGAAGGGCAAGACACATACCCAGTCACCGCCAACGGCGACGTTGAAGATGATGTACAGAGGCTTCTGGGCCAGCGTCGCCCACACGGGGGCGGATCCAACCTGGCTCCCCGTAACCTTGTGGAACTGCGTGCCGTCCCGGTACCAGGTGATGGACTGGTCCTTGTAGTTGTCGCTCCTGCGGTCAAAGTCGACCCTGAAGGTGTGCCACGACGGGTCGGGGATGGTGGTGGTGCCAGGGATGCCGATGGGCTCGTTGCAGGCTCCGCCGGGCGCCTTGTCGCAGTGCACGACGCCGTGGGCGATGCCGTCTCCGTTGATGTTCTCCATGATGTCGACCTCGCCGTTGGCAGGCCATAGCACGCCCTGGCGGTACGAGGCACCGTTGAGCCAGAAGGCGGGCCACATACCCTGCTTGGTGGACTTGGGCCCGCCAGCGATACGAAGCTGACTCTCGAGCCTGGTGATCTTGCCGGCGGTCGGCGTGAACTGGTACTTGCTCTCGATGCGGCCGGACGTCCAGCCTCGCAGGGCGCTGGAGTCCTTCTGGGGGATCAGCTGGAGGCGGCCGGCTCCGGTGAGCTGGATGTTGTTCTTGTTCGACGTGTACACCTGGAACTCGTTGTTGAAGACCTGGCTGGTGGCGATGACGTTCCACTTGCTGGAGTCGGGGAGGGCACCGGCCTTGCCGTCGAAGTGATCCGACCAGAGACCACGGAAGCCAGGGTACTGCGCTGGGACCGTGGCCGATGTCACGGCGAGCAGCGAGGCCACAGTCGCGAGGACGGAGGGAGGCAACATGGCGGCGGCTGGGGGGGAGGGCGAGACGTAGAACGAGTAAACGAGAAGGGAAGAAAAACGAGTGGACTTGTACGTTCTGGCACGCACGAAGAGTAATATTTACAACACACACACACACACACACAGCTCGAAGAATGGATGACAGGTCCCGGGCCTAACAGTGAGACACGGGCCCGGCCTACCTTTTGTAGATTCTCAAGCTCGGGGGACTCATCTCCCCAGTGCCACTCCCCCGAGGCTGTGTTAGTGCGAGCCTGATTTGTGCATGAAAGGGCTCCCAGATGTGATGGATTATTGGCTGACAGCTCCCCATCGAGTGCGTGGCAAAGGGGACCATGCCCTCGACTGGCCGACCGGGACCAGGACCCTTGGGCCATGATAGCGCCGAACGGCTGGGCCGAAGGTTGCTCATGTGGGCCGGACAAGATCTAGACCATGCGTCGGAGATGGCGCGGAATTTAGGACAGAGTCAGCCAGGATCAAATTCAGCGGAGAACTCCAACTAGCATGTTGGGAGTCACCGGGCCTTCCAGCTCGCTGTATCTCTGGCAGGCTGGCGGCGAGCTAGGCGACTCGATGTGGTCGAGTCGAGGCAGGGGATCCATGGGGTCGCCATCGCAATGTGACTGATTGCGGGAGCAGATGAGGAGGAATGCATCCATGTGAAGAGGACAAGGCTGCCACACGGTCGTCCCCCATGTCAGGGGTAGGATTGCTAGCGGCCCTCCGACGGTGGCCTATCACCGTTTGAGCTAAGCAAACCAAGACTCCGCGATTCTTTAGCAGGGCTGTTCCGGTGCTCCCTGCTGGTGTGCCGAGGCGCGGCCAAGATGAAGTGCTACGAGAGAACGGGGCAGTAGGGTTAGAGATTAAGGCAAGACACCTCTCGCCCCATTGGCATGTCCACGCCAAGCGCTGGAGCGGAGGGAGCTATTTTTGGGCGCGGCTCATCGGATATCCGGGTCATTCCAGAGGGGTGTTTTTACTTTTACACATATCGCCCATCATAACATGCTTTCTGCGCCGGATGGATGGCCGGCAGCAGCAAGCAAGCAGGATATGGCTGTGTGAGACGGCCGCTGCCTGATATGAAGGAAGGAAGGGCACTTACATGACGCAAATCTAGACGACCGTTCAGGGGTGAGAAGAGGGCATCTGGTGCTGTTTCCAGACCTCTGTTGGGTTCAATATCTGTTGAGTTATTTCCGTTCTGGCCACAGGGTTAGGGTTGTCGGCCGACAGAGTTGGGATATGGCTCCTCTCGACCTTGTGCGTTTTCTTCCATTGGCCAGCATCGCTCCGGGGAACGACGCAAGAGCTGCGCATAGCTAGTGAGAACGCAACTTGCTTCTCCCCCAATCCGCGCTGCAGGTCTTTCAGCTCTTGACCTGTTTGGCTGTGGGTGGGTGATGGCCATCAATAGCGTCGCCATGGCCCAACGCCCGCCTGCGCAATCTCCACCTGCCCACGCCTAATAGAGCATGGCTTTCAGCCTTGTCACATCGCAGAGCAAAGGCGTCGTCAAGTTACAGCAATCACTCTGGCCATGCTGGCGTCTTGCTCCCCTTCCGGCCAGCCGGGCGCAGGGAGACAGCTTGCCGGTTAATATATCACCCATCAAAGTATATTGCCCGTCAAACAGGTGACCAAGCGGCTTACTGAGGGCCGGTGACAATGCGCTAAAAGGAAATGTGGCGTTTAATGATTTGATGGTCTGAATCGTCATTAGACCAACCCAACCCAAGACGTTTTGGTTACAAGCCGAGCGCGAGTACGGCGCTGCCAGCGAGACACTCATGTGACAAGTCAGTTTAGCGTTCGTATCAATTACGGCACACACATGGGCGAGAATCATCTTAGTAGTAGGTTTCTTTTGACACTGTTTGGCTGCTTGGTTAGCCTGTACTGGCAATGAACAAGTTCTGCAACGGACCATCGACCACGCCAAACAGGGCAAAGTATTAGACTAGACTAGTAATCACATTTCTAGCAATTACTATGATGGCACAGAGTACCAGCTATCATATAGGATCAATCGTGCCGGAACGAGTGTATCAAGCTCTGCGGCATTAACTGGCTACCCTGGACCATCACAATTACAGACACTGCCGTCCCGAGTGGGCATAATTGAGACCTCGTCGCCCTCCAAGTGATGTCTAACATCCTTATTTTATTTGTCTCGATATTGGCTACACTCAGTTCAACTAGTGATGTGAGAAAAATGGAAAGCCTCGGCGTTTTCTTCGAGCGGCGCTCAAATCACTCTCAAACCGTAGACGGCTTCGACACAAATCAACATGCTCCATGCCAAAACGCTGCCTTACTTCACGGCTCGATAAACTGAAGCACCGCATCAGCCAGTTGACCAGGCATGCTAAGCGTAGGAAAGTGCCCAGACGACAAGGTCGCCTCTTGTACCACCACGCCACGCTTCTTCGTCCCATCCACCACCGCTTTCTGTGCAAAGTATGGAAACGCCACGTCTCGCTCACAGTACACGAACGCTATATCAGTCTCGGTGTAGCACGTCTTCTTCGGTTTGTAAAACGAGCACTCCTTGGGGTGCTTGGTGAGACGCGAGAGCCACCTCTGCTGCTCTTTCTCTGGCAAGTCTGGGTAAAAGACCGATCCGACATCTACCCCGGGCGTCAAGACTTTGTAGTCGCCCTGTGAAGCAGATTAGGATGGGCTTGCTATTGCTGTCTCAAATACCCATGCGTCTTGACTGTACTTACTTGGTACTCGCACCACGGCACCATGTCAATCGGTGCGCCCATCTCAGAGTTTGTCCCTTCCTCCAGCATAAAGGCAGCTACGTAGATAACCAAGCGTACGCCTCCAGACAGCCCTTTAGCACTGCGGCTCTTCACCCCCAGGCCGCCGAAAGCCTCTGATGCAATAATACCGCCATAGGAATGCGCAATGACTATGAGCTCCTTTCCCCCTTCAATCAAGGACTCTGCAATCGCAGCAACATGCCGGATATCCGACGCCGTGGGATCAGAAGGCGTACTCTCTCCGCCAGATGGTAGCTCGGGGGCCACGGTCTCATACCCTTTGGATGCTAATTTGTCCAAGAAGTCTTGATATGCAGCAGTAGTGTGCCAGGCTCCATGGATGAGCAGAAGCGTAGGCTTTTCGTCTGCCATGACAGCTGTTGCTAGTCCGTATAATTGATATGAGAGATTGGTGCCTGTCGCTGTCTCGGCGCCTTTTCGTCCCGACACGAATGGGCGATGTCTTGTGTAGAATCACCGACGGCTAGCATGTACGGTAGAGAGTCATTTATACTGACTGGTATTGAGTCCATACAGAGCTGGGAGGGGTTAAGAGAGGCGTCAAAATTCACTGGAGAGGCTGTGGTTGATCGGCATACTAGGGTATATTAGCAGGTAAGCACTAAACCCGCCCATCTCTAGACTCTATCGAACGACGATATGCGGAAAAGGAACCGGAGGTAGTGCTGTAGGATATTTATCACATGCCGAGTTTATCAATCTTCAGGTGGTATTTCTTGAGATAAATGGTGAGAGATGTAGAAGCAGTTCCTGCTAGGCCAGTCCACCCACAGCGTCATGAACACAATCGCCGTACGTCTGCTAGTGTGCTATCCTTTGCGCTCGTCCATCAAATGTGAGAGTGAGAACATAACCGTAAAATCCCACAGTCTCTTGAACCTCCACTGGGCGGGATGCTTCCGCTTTCTTGATAATACCCGCCTGTTATTTGCTTAGCTGTGGTAGGAACCCCATGACGCCGGAGAAATAATGTAGCTCCTTGTCCTGGACTACGCGGAGTATATTTGAGGCGTCACGTATCCCAGACAGAGAGGAAGACGGAAGTAAGGATGCATCATGTGCATTTTGCGCTTATTTACTCGTAACTCATTACTTCTCAAACAAGGCACTTGCCTTGCTATCACTGATTCGATTCAAGTGTCTATTAAAGGTAAATAACCGGTGCAGTTGATGACACCATTCCATCCCTGTCGATACTGCGTGATATAGGAAATAGGAAATAGGACACAGGACAGACCACTGGCCAGCATGCCACATGTCTGACAGCTGGGCGACTAGGGATGATTCGGCCAAGAGGTGTGGCAATTACAACGCAGGCACATGTCACCCCTGCTGTATGGAGCCGCAATGCTCCTCCACAGACTCTGTTTTTGAATCCAGGTCTGTTTACGTGTGCTTCTTGACCAAGTTTTCCATCCTTTGTAGGTCCGGATCGTCTGTAATTTTGAGCATGGCTGGCGGCCACCGGGATTGAAGCTCGTGGAACCTGAGGCGAGCGGGATCATCGGCTCCCGCTCCCCAGTCTTCGGTTAGATTGGTGAGCGCTAGCTCTTCCGGTTCCATTTCGCTCTTGAGGAGGTGAAGTGTCATTCGTGCAATGTAATTCACCTGGCCCTGCTCGAACAATCCCTTTGTCGCGAGCAACAGCGTTGACTGTACGGCGTGCAGTTCCAGAGAGCTGCGGCGGAGGCTCAGCTTCTTGATCACTGAGAAGGCGAGAAGGCTAAGATGCCCCAGGAGGAAGAGGTCTAGGGTGTTGAAACCGTGGCGGAGAAAGTAAAGCCGCAATAACGTCTCAAAGCACGTGGTTGCCTCTGTGACAATCTGTCGAGGAAAAACTTCATATGCCGCCGGGATGACGTCTATGTAAGGCGTGAAGAGATTCATGAGAAGAGTGTGGTACTGCATGCTGAGAGTTCGCGATTAGAACAGCTCAGCAGAGTGGGAGCATAGCTTATGAATTATTCTGAGGTTGAGGATTGTGATGGATGGGGAACGCCGGTCGATTGTCACACATGGCGGCGGCGGGAAAGAAACACACAGTGACTCACTGGAGATGGAGATGGCTTGGCAAAACAACCCTTTTGGGGGAGAGTATATCTGGAAGTCTGCCATACCAATCCTTGAGTCGAGACCTAAAGTTCAGCGCCTTCCTGATAGAAAATGTAGACGGTTTTGTGAAACACTGGATGTTGATATCGTTTATGATAGTCAGCAGCTCACATCTGGCCTTGAACATGTATCCAAAGTGAGAATGAAACAGTGTCCCATCCAACGGATACTGGATCCAGACTTCCCCGTACCATTCCATCACGTCTGGTAGTGTAACCTTTGGGGCTTCTAGGATCAACGGTGGCTCACACATGTAATAGCAGTGAAGACTAAACGCAGGCCTTGAGTTAGCAAATAGAGGGTTAGGTCAACGTGTCGATGGTACCTTTGGTAGTTGAACAGAGCCCAGGCGGTGAAATTGGCCACGGTGCGCTCCTCCCAGCCTTGGAACTCTGAGGAGCCGTCGAAAAGCAGCATATCGTGAGCCATGGATACGGCCTGCTTGGTATACGCCCATCCTATCTTGTCCATGCCGTTGGTGTTTATGAGGGTATTGATGAGCGGGCCGGCTTGAATCGTGGTCAATGCTCTTCGATGGACTTCAGATTGCCAGAGCCGTTTGGCTTCCGCAAGGAACTTGTATCCGAGAAATTCCGGATTCCAGTATTCATGGCGATTCGGAAATCCGCGATAACAGATCTGCGTCGGGGTATTTAGCAAACACCTCGCATCTTCAAGGCAAGGTACATACGCAACCATAGCCAAGGATGGCATTCACAAGCAGGGGAGAGCAGAACCGCGGCCACCCTCTGGCGGCATCCTCCAGAAAGTAGTCCTTGTGGAACGTAGAGCCCAGCCACGAGTACTCGTACAGGAAGAAGGCTGCCAAGATGTCTTGCATGAGCCCGTCATCTGTGCAGACGGCTGTCCAATAGGACCATTTTACCTGGCTGAGCCGGGGCTCGATAATGTTCGCCGCGCAATAGGGCTTGGAATACACACTGTTGCATCCACCAGCGTCGCTCCACGAGAGCGGCCAGGACTGCTGAGGATGGGAAGTGCCGGTGGACCACTCGTATATATATGAATGAAGATATGGGTTTCCTGAATACTGCAAGGACGCCGGCATTTCCCGCAAGAATGGAAATTCGTATCGGAAACGCGTCTCCGGGACCAGGGCAACCTGCCGTAGGAGATTGCCACTTTCGAGATGCCGTATAATTGTGTCGGCTTTGACGCCCTGTCGGATCCGCATGTAGACCGCACCGGCCAGAGCATCGGTAGAGCCTTGCATGAAGTAAAACAGCGACTCAAAGGACCACGGCGGCTCCTGCGGCTTGGTGATTTCACCCGGGCCCTGAGTCGACGGCTGTGCGTTATACACGCAGGGCTCGCCTCGAATAGAGCACTTGTCACATTTCGGGCGTTCTGCTGAACACTTCCGGGACGTGAGTCTATGAGCAACATGATCCCCAATGACGGCTGGGAGTTTGGCACAAGGGCGCTCATACCCGTATCTTTCGCTTCTTGCAGCTTCGGCATGCTGCCTTGGCCATCGGCCTCTTCTGGAGCCTGACGGCCCCCTTCCTCAGAGAAGGACCTACGACGTCCCTCTCCTCTGCGGCCGTGGCCGCCGGCAACAGCTGTCTCATTGGGCGGGGTTTCGCCGCCGATTGCGTCACATTGTCGTTCATGCTTCCGCCGACAAAGCCCGTGGAATTGGCAAGATGGACGGTGGGATCGGTCTCTGCCATTGGAATCCAACTGAACCGCGGTTCGCGAGTGGTAAGAGAAGGGGGGGTTCTCCGGGGTCCGAAGATGTCTTTGGAACTAGAACTGTCGAGAACGAAGGCGGCTCAACGGGGGTCACCTGCCTGGCGATGCAAACTCCGCCCAATCAATGATGGGTTCGACTAACTCCCAAGTGGCCAATCAAAGCCCGTGGAGGCCTACTACCGGTTGGCAAATCGGATGTCGAGTGGTTGCATGGTCCGCGAAGAAGCAAAGGGCTCTCTCCGCCCTCAGTGGTTGGCCACGAATGGCGCGGTTCGTGCCGCTCAATGGCGAACTGCCCATAATCAGCGTGAATCAGAGGGGTCAGAAGGGTGTGTTGCGTCGTAGAGATGGAGAGAGAGGGCATGATGGGATACGTGCGTACAGTCTGCTTGATCGGTTGGCAGGGGTGGGTAGATGGATCCGCCACGATTGATTAATCGTGAGCACATTCCAGAGCCCACTTCCATCGGTATACTATGCTTGTCTCGGAGTTAAACTATAAGCAAACATACCAGCCTCCTCACAAGCGGCTGGACGCGCTGGCTAAGAACCCCCCCGCTAGCAGGAACAGGCTCATGTCGGTTCACCTAGAGAGGCCCGTATGATGAGGTACCAATAACAGGTGGCGTAGTTTGTATAGTTTTCAGAAAACCACTCGTTGAATGCCCTGGTGTGTGGGTGTCTACAGACTGATCTTGGGCATGCGGCGCGCATGTCCAGCCACTTACATGGGCAACGGCGCAGCCCTCACACGCTCATTCATGTACGCACTCGGTATTGAGACCAGTATGGCGAATGGAAAGGCTGGATGCAGCGGACAATCCCCTCGCGACATGCTCGCCTCACTCTGTCAAGCTGATGATTGGCCACGCCACAATCACGCACACTTTGTTGGGCGAGAGAAGAGACAACAGGGCTTTCATACGTTGGAGGACGTCATTGGCCAGGACCAAAATTTCGGTTTCATCCAACAGCCACAGACTGACCACCCAAAGACCCTTGTCGAGTGCCCGGCACTTTGCAGTTTTGGTACACCGACATGAGAATTCTGGCCTGCATGGATTCACTCTCATTCGGTTGAACCAATGCGTGTCAGCGCGAAATTGAACAAGATGAGTGTGATTCCGCCAGCTTAAAAGACCGTAAATGATAATCGATTGCCCTGAGCATTCTTGATCATTCTTGATCATTCTTTAGTATTCTTGTCCAAAGAGCTGCTGGCACATAACCGTTTCCGAAACCATTGCTGTCGCTGAACCTGCACCATGACACCAACGCGAAGAATTTCTCCCAGTGAATGGAATGTCCATAAGAAGGAGATTCGCACGCTGTACATGGTGCAGAAAAAGGAGCTGAAGGAGGTGATTAAACACATGGGAGACGCTCATGGATTCTTTGCTAGGTTCGTCATCCATCTTGCCGATAACGACCTAGTACTAACTGAAGACATAGCAAGTCACAGTATGTGCGAAAGCTCAAGGCCTGGGGCATGGAGAAATACATCAGTGGCGAGAAGTGGAAGCATGCTGTCATCTTGGCAGAAGAGAGGAAGTTGTCGGGCAAGGAGACGCAGCTTGTCATTGACAATGAAGTCATCAGCGTCAAACGAATGAACAAGGAAATGTCTCGATATTCTCATCTGCGGCCTGGAGAGTCAAGTTCATCTGCAGGCGAGTCTATAAAACCCCACAATGGAAATGATCGAACTGCAGATAATCAACTAACTCTCCCTCAGTTGTGTCCGCGAAAGCCGCATCTCTCGGAGTCTTGGCATACACGCCCCCGACCTTGCAGGACCAAGTATTTCTGACCTTCAATACAAGCCCTTGGCTCCACCTGCAGTTGTCGGTAGAGAGTTTTTGTAAATAAAGACGTGTGGTAGTATGCTGCTACAGTTTTGCTAATCTGATTGCAGTGTCATCTCTTGGCGAAAGCTTAATACCTCAACTACAAGCTTCGTCTGCATTGGGGCTTGTTGCACACCCCAAGGGCATACTTCAACAAGACGACGGAGTTTTACCAAAATCACTTGCAATACCTTCTACTCTCCTGGAAAAGGCAATTACGGGAGGGAATAGGAGCCAGGCGCAACAATTTATTCAGGCTCAGCCGATGGTTAAGCTGTTGCACAAGGTTGCATATCTGTCGTCGAATGCGTTGTTGGATAAAGAAAAGATGAGCGGTTTTTTGAAGCTTGTTATTGCAGAACGCTGTACATGGTTTGTGCAACTGTTCATTCAACTAGGAGGGCCGGCGGTGGAGATATTTGCCTCGAGACTGTTGCTGTGCGCCGTCGAACACGAAGAGGCAGACCTTGTCGAAGCAATCCTTATTGGAGGAGCGAATCCGAACAGCCGTGACTGGTCATCCACAGCGCTATCAATGGCATTGAAGCGAAGAAATCGCAAACTTGTTCAGCTGCTGCTGTTGCACGGAGCGGATACAAGCCGACCAGGAATTCTGAATGAAATTAGAAGCTTGGATAAGGTATCGCATTCTTCTGAAAAGCTAAATCCACCTGGTTTAGTATTCCCGCAAGACCTGGGAACCCCTTCCGACAAGAGCGACGTTCCAATCACGGATCTATCGCTTGCCGTGAGGAATAATAAGCTGGAAAAGGCTGCGGAATTCATTCGCCAAGGAGCCAACGTGAACTCTCTGTATGACCTGAAGAAGGGATACTGTTGCAATTCCTGTCAGCGTGCACAGCCCATAGAAATGGCAGCAGAGCTAAACCTTGTCGAGATGGCCCAACTCCTTCTTGACATGGGTGCAAGCCTCAATGGTCCTTCGTGGTGGGAGGTGTGGCCGAGAGAGATGAGATGTGAGCCTCTGATGGTCAGTCTATGTTATAGGTACCATGGAGTTATGCCTGCGCTTCACTACTCCGCCAAGAATGGAAACATCCGCATGGCCAAACTGCTCTTGCAGAGGGGAGTCAACATTCACAGAGCAGATGCTTCCGGTAACACAGCACTGCAGATAGCATGTGAATCTAGGCATTCGTTGCCCATGGTCGAGCTCTTGGTTGATTGGGGAGCGGATGTGAATGCTCCAGCAGGCCGCCACCGAGGCAGAACAGCACTTCAAGCAGCTGCTGAGGCAGGTGAATGGGAGACTATGTATTATCTACTCAATCATAACGCAGACCCAAACGCTGCGCCAGCGTTAGATTATGGCATCACGGCTCTGTGTGCTGCTATCTGCCATGGCGATCATGTACTACTTGCTCCCGTCACGAGGTTACTACATGCCGGTGCAAACATAAACGGCGACGTCAACTGCGACTTGGTTAGCTTCAATCACATACCTATCCATGCAGCTGTTTTACGAAAATGTCAAGAATTATTAAAGCTATTGATCAAATACGGAGCAAATGTTAAGACCATCAAAGATGTCAACGAATCCTGGATTGATCGCCAGACCGAGGGATCAAGGTTAGACTGGATGGAGATTGTGCTGATACTTTTTGACAACGGCATCGACTTCAGCAGGAGCAACTTTCTCCACATTGCAATTTTAAACAAGGACTTCGCCATGTGCAAGTTTCTTCTTGACAATGGGGCAAATCCTACTGGATGCTCAAGTAGTGAGCGTAAACCATCATCTCCATTGCATAAGGCGATGTCGTCAAATGATGAACTTTTTGCCATGGAGGCTTTGAAGCTGCTTGTATCTTTCGGCGTAAATGTCAACTCATACGAGGCCATTGATAGTGAGGCCAGGCTCGTAAAAGTAGACCAGTTAATATGCCTATTGGATAACGACATCGACACCGGGGAATATATTTTCCAAGCCACGCCTCTTCAGATAGCAAGCATAGGAAACCATGCTAGACTCATCAACCTCTTGCTGAAATTGGGGGCGAATGTCAATTCCCCTGCAGCGCAAAACACGGGCTTTACAGCACTTCAAATGGCCATTCTTGCGGAACAAGAGGGGGTTATTGAAGTGTTACTCAATGCTGGCGCTGATATTCATTCACCTGGAGGGGGCGAAACTGGTTTCACGGCACTCCAGTGCTCCATCGTTGTTGGTAACGACCAGCTGACGAGGAAGCTATTGGATGCAGGTGCAGATATTAACGCTCCTGCATCGTTAACAATAGGACGAACAGCGCTGCAAGCTGCGGCCGCGAGAGGCAATCTCGAGCTTACTCGGTCTCTATTGACTAATGGTGCAGATGTCAACGCTCCACCGTGTCATGAAGATGGAGCAACAGCATTGCAATATGCAGCAATGGTCGGTAATTTTGACATGGTCGTTCTTCTTCTCGAACATGGAGCAGATATAGATGGTTTGCCATCCCTCAAGTACGGTCGAACTGCACTACAGGCTGCTGCAGAGTGTGGACGACAAGAAATTGTTCATCTGTTGCTAGAAAATCATCCCAACCTCTCCCATGAGGAATGTGAGGAAGCAGCAAAATTGGCATATGACGAGGGATACGATGTTGTAGCGAGGACGTGTCGCGAATGGATGCCGCATCCGACGGATTTGGAGGTTGATACTTCGTTTATCGCATAAGTTGCATTTTCTATTTATTGATGAAATAAATGGTTCAATAGCCTCAAATATAAGCCCGACGTTTCATAAAATGAAATAATATGGTTCCAGTCAAATTCTGTTGGATCTTGTAGAGCAGTGATCTCGTGGAATCATGCTCGTTACTATGAACACAACGGCAGACAGACATCGAAAATGCACCGCGGCTTCATTTGATCGGTGCCGCTTCTCATCCAGCTCTGCAGCAAGGATAGGGGGTGTTCGTAGTTCTATTCAGCGAATTCTCATTTCTAGTCATCTTACGCCGGACTGATGACGCTGGCTGGGGCCTGTGTCGCTCACACCCGAATCTTGGATATCATATCCACTTAATACATGTGTCATAGCTTTTTAAAACAATTGATGCGTACTGTTCCGCATTTAGATTCGTCATTCACTGTCAGATTGAAGCGACCATCGCCAGTAGAATGGCTGATCTAGTTTCTATTGATTATCACTGTTCTGCTTACTCGAGTTTTCCGACGTGATGGACTAGAATTCTGTATGCTTGCTGAATGTGAGAAGAATAGCACGATATTAATCAGAATTTGGTCGTCATAACATCATAAAAAAAGACGCAAGCCTAGGTTGTAAGCTTCATACATTGCCGCCCCCGAGACTTCCGAGCCAGATGATTCTAAGGGCTGAGATACTCGTACTCGGCGCTCACTCTCAGCATAGAATGCATGTAGTCGAGGGAGGATCACTGGATATACACCTCTCTAGAGAACCAAGTTTTGGAATTCTGGCAGAATAACTTATACTTTTCTTCAATGCTGACGGTAACAACAAGTTGTGCCATAGAGGGAGGCATGCACAATATCAATATCTTCATCTGCGCACTGCAAGGAACGAATGGGTCGAAAAGTCGAGTCGAGGACGTCCTGACTGCGTGATATAATTCTGGGTGAGGTATTAATTTCCTACTCTGAATGAGATACCGGTGCACAAACACGGTATAGTCTCTATATATTCATACTAGAACGGCCTGCCATACTCTATTGCAACGCCTCGATAACTTCCGCAGCTCCCCTCTCGCCGCTACGCACAGCACCCTCCATGTATCCCTTCCACTCAATGCTAGTTTCAGTGCCAACAAAATGAACATTCCCAAATGGCTCGCGGATGGCATGGCCAACGGAAGTCAGAACCCCCGGCCCTGTCACCGGACAAGGGCAGCCTTTGCTCCACTCCTCCTTGGCCCATTCCTGCTCAAAGACTTCTTTTGGATTTGCGATGACGCTCTCGTCAATATCGGGATAGATTTTGGCAACTTGGGCAAGGACTTCAGCCCGACGCTGTGCAGCTGGTAGACCGGACCATGCGCGTCCTGCGTTTGCGACGGCAAAGCATGTGAGCGCGTGTACCCCGGCCTCGGCATCCGAGGTGTCGCGGATTAAAGTAATCGGACCATCGCCATTACCGGTAGCCACATTATGGCCGTTTGCCAATCCTCCATTTACGGCATTATTGGTGGACAAGGTATTGAATGAATGTGCGAGACCCGCAAGTCCAGCGTCTCGCCACCAAGGCTGATCGTAGACGAGGACGACCTTGGAGAAGTAACCCAGACGAGTCGAGTTTGACAGCTTCAGTTTCGCGCCAGACAGAGGAGGGCTGAAAGCAATATCGCGATACAGTGGCGTCGGAACGGAGAGAATGACCTTTTTCGCTCGGTATGTCAAGTTAGTCCTTGTGCTGACGAGGACGCCATTGTCAGTCTGGCGGATAGAGCTGACGGGTGTTGAGAGGACGACAGAGCCGGGAGTCAACAGAGCGGCAATGCCTTCAGCATAAGCTTGGGAGCCTTTGATATTGTCAGCGCGAATGTTTCTCAATAAACAGTGCGTCATGGACAAAACTAACCTGTCTTGCTCCGCAGATACTGCCCGCCATGCTTGCCATCTGAACGCATCTGTTTGAAACCACCACCACTCTTGCAATAATGCAAAAAGTAAAGCGCGCTAATATCGCAACCGTCGATGCCGACCATGGCACGAACCCATAGGTTCGCGTACTCCAATGTCTTCGGGAGGCAGCCTTGCTGCTGGGCGAACTCTTCAAAGGTGATTGAGTCATACTTTCTGGCGGCGTCACCTTCCCACGGGCGCTCAATGTCAATTTCTTGACATCTCTCCTCAACCAGATCTCGGAACGCGGCAAAGTTCTCCTTGTCTTCCTTGCTTTCAAACTATGATGGGGTTGTTAGTATCGGGTGAGCGCAGCATGGTCGGAAGCCTTACCGGCGGCAATTCTCCAAATGGAGATTTCCCGTAGCCCTGCAGAGCGATGTCTCCCTCAGTAATTTGAACTATGTACTCCAGGCCAAACCTTTGTCCCAGTGCCCACATCTTGGACTGGTTTGTGTCATTGATCCACGTAGCACCGAGATCGATGACGCCCTTGCCGTTAGCTGTCGGAACCGTCCAAGTCTTGCCACCGACTCGGTATCTAGCTTCAAGAACAATCGTCTTGAGGCCGGATTTTTGTACATCGTGTGCTGCCTGCAGGCCGCTCAAGCCAGCGCCAATAACCACGACATCATAGTCATCCACTACTGGCACCGACGCTGGGATGGCTGACGGAATCGTTGGGTCCCGAACTGCAGCAACGGCCTCAATCTCGAACAAAAATTTGGGATTTGCCAGATAGGGCACTGGAACAAGCGCGGTAGAAGGGCGATGACCACCAAGCCATTCAAAAATCATGGCGGCGTGAGGTCGGTTATTGGGGTCATAGTTGACAATGTAGTATGTCAACTTCATGACATCCTTGGGAGTGGCGCCAGAGGCTTCAAGGCAGTGTGTGAGATTGGCCAAGCTCTGTCTAATCTGCTCGACATACGTGTCTGCAATGGCACCATCCTTGTATTGCCCAACCATGCCAGAGGTGAAGACCATTCTGGTCGGGCCATTGGTGTGTGTGACATGTGCGAATGGGCCGGTGCTGGCGATGGCATCCGGCTTCCGTACCTCAATTGCTGGTGTTATCGCTGGTGCCATTTTGAATGCGTTTGGTGATAAAGACCTTGGCGATGCGTGTAATGATGCAGTGTATTGGCGAGCCTATGTAGATAGATGCTGACAGTATTTATGAAGGAGGGGAGACGCTCTCTGCTGCTATCTGCACTAGTGAAAGATGATAGAACAATCCCTTCCCGGTATAGGAATCGAGATTTAGCCATGCTGAGCATAAACCAGCAACACGTTGTCTCATCCCGAGTTGGCATTCAAGGTGGATGCGATGTGGCCGACTCGGTGTTTCGGCGTTTCGGTGATTGAAGTGAGCCATCACAACGCCCCTCATGATACCGAAATGCCAAACTAAAATGTCACATGGGCGATCATTATCCATCGGCTCGTCGCCAAAATAGGTTGAAAGGGGTAGAGATGTTTGAATAGAGACTTGTCGATAAAGTCATTTGTGAAATTACACTCAGACGTCGGATGAAAATGCGACAGTCCATTGCTAGTTCAGACGGTGTTGACGCAGGTTTAGTAGTATTAAGACTATAGAGATGTGTAATTTTATGGCATCTCTTATATGCAGACACCTAGCTTATTGCAATCGAATATTGTGGCAAAGGGAAGTTACCTCAAGGAGTATCGTTACGAACCAGGGTATGATGACCCGTGCGGTCTAGAAATGGAAGTCAGATATATCGGAGAATAGGCAAACAAACTGATGCTTATATCAAACGCTGCGAGGTTCGTTGGTAGTCATCAAATTTTCAGGTACAGTATCACAATCATTAAGAATTCACCCTGCAGAGTAGGCCGAAGTACGCCTTACGAAGACCACAAGCAGTATTATAATAATTGCCACAAATCGACATGTAGAGCTATTAATGATTTAGAAGCATACAGGCATCCTCACCTGGCTGGAAATAATCTCAGTAGATGTAGCGGAACTTCTCTACACCAGTATCGTGAACAATCCCAGCCTCTCCACCCACCCGCCCTTCCTTCTCATCCAGCTTTTTGTTCTCGCGCTTGAGAAGTTCTCGAAATGCAAGCGTGAGAATAATAGCACAGGCAATTCCAATCGCCTCGACCGTGCTTGCCATCCAGTATCGTGGACTCTGGTTGGCAGGGTACACATAACTGACAATGATGTTTCTGAAAACTAAGTCAGATCAGGCAGACAAGTTGTGCATTGATGAAACATACCCTAGCTGTGACAACATGTTGACAAGAGCGATTGCAGCAGCGCGCTTGGGAGCCGGTCGGGGAATACAATTCGAGATCCTGCGGTAGTCACCACTTAATATTTGATCCCGTAGACAATCATATATGCGGTACCACTTACCAAGCCAAGTTGCAATCAAAAGCAATGTACACGAAGCAAGTCACCAGGAAAAGCGAGAAATAGCGCGCACCAGTGTTTAGAGTACTGGCGAGGATGATCAAGCCCACGAGACTGACCAGAAGTGTGCCAACCATGTGCCATGTGCGCTCCTTTTTAATGTCTGCGTGGTGGCATCCGTAGACGCTCGTAGCAAATCCAAGGAGGTAAGGAGGAGCAACAAGGGCATAAGTAATTTCTAGCATTCGGCGTTAGCAAGCAATCCACCATTGAACAAAGACGGGGTATAGGTTGGCCTTACTGCGTGAGAACCCCAATGTGCCTACCACGGTTGGGTAAAAAACAACTATACCCGCGCCGACAGTCAAGAATAGATGGTTGGCCACCAGAACCCACGTCTTGTAGTCCTTGACGGCCATCTTGAAACCCTCGTACATGGTGACCTTGCTGCTCTCCGTGTGGTCAGCCACTCCGGCGTCTTCTACCAGCCGCCAGATAGCCACTGTTCGCTCCTCTCCCTTCAGCCAGGAGGTGTTGTGTGGGTAGTTTGGCAGTAAGAATACGCTGATGGCAGCGAAGCCGACCGTCATGCAGGCTTCGATGATGAAGAGCCACCGCCAGGACTCAAGTCCTCGTACTCCATCGAGATCTTGGGTAACACCGAGGGCAATCAAACTTCCGAAGGCTATTCGTGGTAAGCCAGTCAGTAGCTGGTAATGAATGGGAGCTCTAGAAATTCTGACTGACCATTGCTCAACATGTTTCCCCCAAATAGAATGGCACATCGCATAGCCATTTCCTTGCGAGTGTACCAGGAGGATATCAAAAATATGGCTCCAGGGAAGAACGGCGCTTCGACGATACCGAGGAAGAATCGGACAGTTACCAGGCCCTTGAAGTTCTGCACGGCGGCGGCACTTCCAGAGACGACGCCCCACACGGCCATCCAGAAAGGCTGCTAGCATTAGAGAAGCATTTCGAGATGGGGCACAAGCTGAGCTCACCAAGTATAGGGATGGCTTCGACTTTGACAGCATAAGGTTCGATGGAACTTGGAACTAGACGACTGTTAGGGACGACGAATATGCGGGTGACTGTAGACATCATACAAGACAGTATCCCACGTAGAGAATAGACAAGCAGGTGGCACTTATCAACAGTTAGCAATTTTTCACGGATTCTTATGGCGTCAGGAGCGGGCGTACAATTCAGTGCCTTTCAGATTGAGGTCTTTTTCGATATCGACAAGTTTGGCAAAGCCGAGAGCATTTCGGTCCTGCAGCAGATCAGCACCTTGGAGGCAATATGGGCCGCCGAGCCCACTTACAATATAGTTGAGGATATAAAAAATAAGCAAGATTGGAAACAAGTAACAATCGATCTTGCGCTTAACTCGCTTCTCAATCTCCTTGCGCCGCTCAGGTGGTATCTGCGCAATGGCCGCGAGCAGCTCAGGGTCGTTGCCAGTCATGTTCCCGGTGGTGATGTTGCTGAGGTGTTCAGAGACAGGCTCGTGGCCATGGCCATCGACCGACTTGTCCATGACTGAGCCGACTTTCTCGGTGGAGGACATGTCTGTTGCGTCTGGTTCTGGGTATGGGTGAGAACTGGCTGTGCGCCTTTGCAACCTGTCCCGGGTTTTATGCAGCACCATTGTCTTTTGTACTTGGTCACGGCCTCGCGAGCTGTACGGCAGATGAACCGCATACGCGCAAGCAAACCAAGGTGAGGAGGTGTGGCAGCCACAATCCCAATCTGCTGGGACTCGCTGATTGCGAGACAACCACTTGGGGGAGGGTCCGTCGCTACGCGCTACTAGCAGGGTTCCCCAGAATATGCGGTGTCTAATCGTCTTATCCCCATTTTAATATTGACGGCTGAATGGACGTTACTATTGATACGGCCTGGGCCCACCAGCGGCGTTTCGGCGTTTGGACTATCGGGCAGATAGTGCGGATGACTCGGGCGTCTTATCACGCGACGTTAGATTACAAGATAATGTGTCTCACCCCTCTCACCGAAATGGGGGATCTCCATTGCCATGGTGGATTTAGCTAGGTAGTAGTAATTCTGAACATTGGTATACAGATAGAGAGCGTCTCGTAGATAACATCTAAACTTTCGTATTGATAATCTGATAACAAAGAGTCATGGACTAACACTGTCAAGGCAGCGGCCACTGCCACTCCAGCTCACCATAATTCTCAACTAACCTGATGTTCGCCAGCGGATCACTCCAATACAATGATTGCCATTCATCAATATTGTTCTGCCATCGATTCCGCTCCATGTTTGTGTACTCCACACCTGAATCGCCGTAGGAAAGAAGCTGAACCCAGTCCATTTCCTCAGGGAGCCCTTGGTCCGAGTTCAACGCCACGGCATGGGTAGAGCCATTCGTTGGAGCATCCACCGAAGGCGCGGTAAGTAAGGGGGAAGGCTGTGTTGGCGAAACGCCCTCTGCGTTCGTAGGGAGGCCATTGTACCCTGCAGCGGTTCCATGGGCCTTTTCTGTGGAGTTTGCCCTAAATAATCTCCATACCGAAGCTGCGAATAACCAGTATCGAGTAAGCGACCGTAGAGTATGCAGGCCCGAGTCGTGCTTTTCCTTGGCTTTGGCTGCCAGTATTGGGTTCTTGGATCTTAGTTGGCCACTGAACTGAAGCATGGCTGTAAAAAGAGAGCTCGGAGCCCAGAACCAGCACCGTCCAAGAAACGATTGGCGTTCTAGCTGTTGAAATATCAGAATGATATTTGCTGATGCATCTGCGCATATTTCCTGGTCTTGAATGCTATCCGAGTCTCCCAGATTACTCGCGACATCCGCCATGGGCCTATGAAATTGCACCAAGACAGTGTTGTATGTCAGATGCAGTAGTAATGGCCACGGATCAAGCTCGTCGCCGGATCGTCGTGTGTGATACTCGCTCACATCAAGGGGTAAGCCGGCCAGCCATCCTGCAAGGGCTCCATCAATCGAGTCTAGCGCCCTCCTCTTGCTGACCCCTGATCTGCTTGCCTTGACAGAAAAGTGTGAGCGCACAACCTCTGATATAATCACGCAGAGCCTGGTATGGTGAATTACGAAGCTCGCATCTTTCTTACTAGCCGAGTCGTCAAAGTCGTCCAATGTTAGAGGGGAGACGTCGCAGTCATCCAGGTTTCTGTAGCAGGCTTGTCAGAAAGTTGAGAATGGACGCAGCATGAGGAATCATGGGCGCTGTGGCATTCAACTCACATTATTTGCGGTCGGCCATAGCACAAGGACACAAGACAGTCAAACTGCACAAGAGACCACCATATCATCCGCCAGGTCCGTTTGTCCGTATCAGGCATCTTACTAGCACCGACTTCGCGGTGCATGCCCAGCCCTACAGCAATACGGCCAGCAACGCCAATCCAATACCAGGCATTGGCCGAGATGTCATCTCCCCCATCCGAGAACCACGTCAGCAGCAGCGCCGCTTGGACGACATACATGCGGTCCTCCTGATAGCGACCGTCGAGCAAGGCCTTGGCACGGCGAAAGAAGGCAACCTTCATGTTCTGTGTGTTCTTGAACGCCTTGGTGACATGGCTCCCCACAACGCAGATAGCCTGCAGGAGAAGGATAGGGGGTGGAGCCCGGTCCGGGTTATGATACTGCTCTAGGAACTCATCTTTGTTGATGATGGGAAACCCAGGATGTACAAGGCTGAAGTACTCGGCAACTAGAACATCGGAGACATGCCTGGGTGGTAGCACAAACGCATCCCGTGGGATAAGGTTCGGGGTAGCTAGAGTCGGAGAGTTTCGAAACACACGCGGAATGTAGATGTTTGAGCATGGGTAGTGATAGACGTGCTGATTTGCCGAGCGCTGTCGAACGAGGTAGTTGAGGTTAGACAACTCGCACCCAACATATGTTGACCGAGCCTGGATTGGCTTCTCGCGCAGATCTTGGCTCATAAAGTTGACTAGATGCTCCTTGGCGAGCTCGCACTCGCCAGCGTAGTCTGCAGCGGTGGAGTCGGCTTCTCCTTCGGCCTCGTCCTCGTCTACCGCGGTCTCAGGAGCTCCATTCTCCTCGGGATGAGCAAAGCACGGTGTATCAGCCTCCGTTGCGTTGGGTCTCTTGCCCGCTCGTTTTGTCGGACGAGCGGAAATGGTTGCATTCTTGCCGCTCGCAGAAGAGGCTCGTTTCCGTCGGCGACGCTCGGCGATGATGCAGTCCACTCCCGATGACCTGCAGTTACTGCAGGGGAACCCCTTTGCTGCGCCATCGCATTTGACTTTCCGCGCATGGCAATCCACGCATGCCCTTTCTGCCAATTCCACGTGGTCAGCAAGATGATGGTCACCACTGAGGAGCATCGTATCTGGGGAGTCTCACTGACGGGCCGGAGCCGGCGGGGTGCGGAACCGGCAACTGGGTCCGGTGTTGGGGTCGGTGCGACATTCGAGTCCATGACTCTAATCCAATTGCCCACGGTGTTTCGGGAAGACATGAATCTTGCGGTCGCAGGATTTCCTCGGTGATCAACTCTTAATATTCACTGCGGCTCTCCTGGTGGACGAGAGAAGTTGCCGAAACGCCGAGGGGCCGGCCGCGTATCTATTCGGCCTGCGGAGTAATATTGTGGCTTCAGCCACCAAGACCAGAACCCATGGGCTGCTATCTGAGCCTTTGTGCCCAGATTCGGCCCTAGACTTGGGGTAAAATGGTGGTATGGCGTTTCTCCGCATGGCAGCAATGGCCGTCCTCCACGCCAAGGTCCGATATCATCGCCGCGATTTGGTGATTGTGAGCGGAAGGCAACATTGAAATAGCGCTGGATGAGTCAATATTGGGAGTTGTCGGTTTTGCTCAGAACTGCAGATTGAACCAAGCTATAGCACAGCAACACAGTCCATCATGACATCAACATGGCAAGCAATTGCAGAGGTACGTTGCGGATCAACGAGCTGGGATGCTGCGCGCGGAGACCAAGGGCTAACAATACGACCCCCAAACAGCGAACGCAAAGCGCTCGCGCAGCAAAGATCCCCAAGGAGTGGCTGCTACCCAAGGGCCTCATCTCCCCAGGTCAGAAAGATGTGTCGCAAGTCCCCGCGACATGTGGTATTCTCTCCGCCCGAGAAGTGGACATAACGTCGCATGACGGGACTTTTATCCTGGAGAAGATCCATGGTGGACAGTGGACTGCTGAGGAAGTCTGCCTTGCATTTTGCAAGCGGACGGCGATTGCTCAGCAACTGGTACGTAACGCATGCAGACATGAGAATATTCATGTCGCTAGCAGATCATGCAGGTCATGGTGACTGACGTCGCGTCACTGCTTTCAGGTAAACTGCCTGACAGAAATTTGTTTCGACGACGCTCTAGCTCTAGCCCGCTCCCAAGACGCACACTTCAAGGCGACCGGTGAACCTGTCGGGAAGTTGCACGGCTTACCCGTCAGTATAAAAGACCATGTTAATGTTGCCGGACTGCGGGCGACTCTGGGATACTGCTGCTGGGCCGACAACATCCCCGACGAAGACTCTGTGCTCGTCGCCGCTCTTAAGCAAGCCGGCGCCATCATCATAGCCAAAACCACAATGCCCGTCACGGGCATGGCACTGGAGACCGTAAGCAAGCTATGGGGCCGTACAACGTGTGGCTTCAACCGAGATCTTGTATCAGGCGGCAGTTCGGGAGGCGACGGTGCCCTCGTCGGCCTGCATGGCGTGCCCATCGGTATCGGAACGGACATTGCAGGATCCATCAGAGTACCCTGCGCTTTCAATGGGCTCTTCGGTATCCGGCCATCATCGCGGAGACTAAGTTACGAGGGAATGACTTCGAATGTTCGGGGAGCGAGAGCCATCATGGGAGCCATCGGTCCCATGTGCCATTCTATTCGCGATGCTGAACTCATCTGCAAAGTCACTACGGATGCTGAGCCCTGGAACCACGACATCAATGTTGTGCCCGTCGGGTGGAAGTCTAGACCCGAGGTTCCCAAGAAGTTGGCCATTGGCGTGATGAAATTTGATGGTGTGGTCATGCCTCACCCTCCCATATTACGTGCAATCGAGGACGCAGTTCGCAAGTTGAAAGAGGCCGGGCATGAAGTAGTGGAGTTCACCCCGTACCAACACCAACGAGCTTGGGATATTGCAGTGAGTTGCACGCATTCACACATTTGGTAGTCTAATACTGATGGTGGCAGTATCCCCTCTACTATGCCACGGGGTGCAACGAGATGCAGAAGCTTCTCGACATGACCAGAGAACCTTGGCCTCCAGCTGCCGCCAAATTGAGCGCCAACCCTATGCTGCAGGAACTGACGGCAATTGAGCTCTACAAGGTATGATGACTTCATCTCGTCTTGGGTCACTGCTAAAATTGCCACAGCTGCAAGAAGCGCAGAACGTCTATAAGAAAGAGTACCGCAAGCACTGGGCCACGACGTCCGAGACCACTTCGACTGGGAAACCGATTGATGCGCTATTGTGCCCTATCAATCCTTGTGCAAGCTATCCTCACGATCACCTCACGTAAGTTCAGTATGCAGTCATTAGAATGTACTTCGCGTGTTTGCTAACAAGAGAGTAGATGGTGGGGATATGGCGCACAATGGAATCTGCTAGACTACCCCGGAGTCATTATTCCAGTTGGATTCGTAGACAAGGGAGTAGATGTGAGGAATGAAGGTTACGCACCAGTGGGTAAGCTGGATCAAGAGAACCACGATCTTTGTAAGTCAACGTCCGCAAGTCCATTGCCGCCACGAAGCTGACGCATTTTGTAGACGACCCTTCTCTGTGGCACGGCGCACCCATAGCATTGCAAGTCGTGGGAAAGCAGTTTGAGGACGAGAGACTATTAGCGGTTAGCAGTGTTCTGGACCAGGTTATCAACAGCAAATAGATGAGCGCCAGCGTAGCATCTGTGTACAAGAGTATCGATCTCTAGGCTCCCATGAAGTAAAATATTCAAATCAAGACATTTGGGTAATGTGGACCCCTCGGGAATTCGTTTCAGAAACGCCTCTGAAGATTGAGAATTGGCTTCCTTGGTGTGTCAACTCTATGCGACAAGCGCAACGCAAGTGCAGCCTTGAGGCTTGGCTCTTCGGGTCTGAGCCCGTGATTCGAAAATCCCATTCCTCAAACATTTTCTTATTTCGCTGTCTGATTGTTGGTATGATAGAACTCGCTCGCCTGCCGATCTAAAATCTAAATATATCCATCTATCCTGGTATAAGGATGACTTTATGTGTTTCTATTCCTGTATCCAATCGCCCTGTGTTGGGCGTACGCAACCGTCTATACGATTTAGTCAGTGATGCTATCCATCCGCCCAATGATATCCAATTGCAACTTCTCCTGCGCCTTGCACGCCTCTTCAATCTCCTTTGGGATCCCGGCTTCTCCCTCGCTTTCCGTGACAATCAGCCGTCTAAGCTTGTCAGCCATGACGTGCAGATTTTGAATCAAGTGGACAAATAACTCGGTGACCTCTTCGTCCGTCCCGAGTTCGTTGAAAAACTCTAGCGTCTCCAGCGCTGGTGGCATCCCAACCGAGTTCAGGCGGGGCTTCTTGGATGTCTTGCCAAAGAGCTGGTGGTCCCAGTTGAGGCGGAGCGTCTTGAGAGCCACAAAGTCGCGTAATTGCAGGGACCTGGAGGTCTGCAGGAGAGGGAAATCGATGGTGACCGTCTCTAACGAATGACTGGCGGAGTTGAGGGCTGACATGTAGTCTCTGATGCTGTCGGAACTCTCCTCAAGATCTGGTGACGGGTCCGGAAGCTGTGTCATGACAAGCTCCTTCAGCTCCTTTGGGAACTGCAAAAGGTCGGAGAGGGGCGTCATCGTTAATGTCGCATTCAATAAGATGCAGCCTGCTCAGGGCAGTTTCATGAGGGCGCTCAATCAAGTCGAACCCGCGGTAGTCCAGCTTTGCCCTCCTGATGACCAGCGTCTTGAGCGTCGGGTGAGCAAAAATGTGAATATTCTCCTGCAGATCCCAGTACTGGTCGTCCTGGCTCTGGTAGAAGAGGGTGCACGTCTCCAGACACGTCAAGTCAAAGGGGCCATTGAACAGCGTCCCTATGCCGTGGAGCAGCGAGTCGGGCACCGCAACGTCAAGCGTCTCAAGGTTGGACATTGTGGAAATGGTCCGCGACAGGCTGTCGAAGTGCCAGGGCGCATGCTGCTTCAGCGGGCTCTGAACAGTATTCTCAGCCTCGGAGACTAGCGTCGTGAGCTTGGAGCCGTCTGCGGGATACGCAAGCTTGACCTCCTGGATGGCGGAGCCACGACGGGGGCGGCGTCGCAGCGACTCGCTGAAGATGAGGTGCAGCTCGGGCGTCAGGAAATGGACCGTCTTATAGAGCACGGCGTCGGCAAGGACATGGTAGCGCTTGTTGAGGCGTGAGACATTGCAGAGGTGGTGCCTGGACACGGCGGCGACAGCCTCAAAGATCTGGACGAGGACATTATCTGGCAGATGGGCTAGCCGATCGCCGGCGCGGGCGCTGCCGCCGTTGACGTGGCTGTTGGTGTGGCCATTGGGTTGGCCATTGGCGTGGCTGTTGGCTGCGACATTGACGATGCTGCCGTTGACGATGCTGCCGTTGGCGGTGGTCATTGTGTAGAGCGACGGGTGGGCGATGTTGACAACGTCGAGTGGGAGGGAAGGAAGGAAATACAGAGGAAGAAGTATCCAAAAGACTATGAGGATCCTCGATTGAAAATAGACTCTCTTTGCCGATGGATCGCTTCGAGGTTCCAGTGGCGTGCCCCCTCGCAGGCCGCGCCCCCCCACAAAGTGTATGCAGGCGATGCAGGGCAGATGCGGAGATGCTGGTGCAGCGGATAGAATGAAGATAGATCTAGGTGGAGATGCGACTGCGTGTCCGTAGAGAGCGGTGTTGGCGAGGGCAAGGGACGGGGAGCAAGAATGGCTGTGCGTGATGAAAAGTTTGAAAGGGGATTTACCGCCGTTTGCTCGCAGACAGTACAGCTTACGATTCATGACGGCGCTCGATTGTCCAATTGGCATCTGATTATTCAGAGGCTCATCGAGGCTGATCTGCGGGGTACCTTATCTGTGCCTCCAGATTGGCTCTAGCCCGCAGCTGCCCGCCGTCGGGTTTTGTTACGGGCCAGCTGCCCACTACAAGGATGCTCTGGTTCAGCGATCCAGGGCCCCAGTGAAGAAGGGCCAGCTTTGGCGCTCCAGTTTTACCCCAGAAACCCACTGCTGGCCGCTGTACCCAGAGATGCAGCACAGGCTCCCGAAGACTAGACCGCTGCCAACTGGGAGGACACCTGGGCACAAAATTATTCGGTGGTTTCTGGCGGATGCCATTGATCAACTTCATTGGCAACTGTCCGCTGTAATTCAGAACGAGATGCCTAGACTCTCTATTATCAGCGGTTCTCTCTCGCCAGCTGCACAAGGCATTGCCTGAAGGCACGTGCATTTATCAGGATGCTACGTGGCATTGTCTATCCAGCATTCAATGAAGCATTCGATACAAATCCTCCAGCACACACACACCACGTACGTATACACCACAAACGCATACACCACAAACGCATACACCACATACACCGCATACACCGCATCACCGAATACACAGAGACGCCATCACCTCGTCGCAATTCGCCAAAAGCACCCTCTACAACGCTCCCCATCGTCATCCTCACTTCCAACACGCCGCTTGGTCCGGCTCGCTCCCAAAACGGGCTTCGAACCCCATTCCCAGTCCTATAGCTTTAATCCTAGCGTGTGAGGGTCGACTGCCCGAGGCCATTATGACAGAAGACATAATCGCCTCTTGGTAAATCCACCGTTGGCTTACCGCAGCTATTGGCCTTCCACCAGTTGTCGTATACGCCAAGCGGAGGCAGAGCGGCTTTTGATGTGGTACCCTGGGAATGAGGAACGCATACTCCGAAGTGTTTTTAACATGCTGGGGAGGTTTCTGTTGGACGACTTGCTTCTGGGCCTTGTAAGAGATTCCATCGAGACACCGCGATACAAACGCTGTCAAATGATGGAATGCCCAGTCGTCTTGAAGACGCACTGAAAGCGAGAGGCAAAAGCGAGAGGCAAATTAGTCTCCAAGAGAGATACTCCAACCCGGAAACATCCGCCTTCCATCGCTGTGGGAATGTCGTAGGCGGGACATGGACGCCTTGGGACGATGTCTGTCACCCTTGTTGGCGCAGGGTTCGCTTCATATAGGCATTGCCTGTAGTCCAGTGCATTATATCATCGAGGACAG
Source organism: Calcarisporium arbuscula (assembly GCA_009828645.1). Lineage (NCBI taxonomy): Eukaryota > Fungi > Ascomycota > Sordariomycetes > Hypocreales > Calcarisporiaceae > Calcarisporium > Calcarisporium arbuscula. The sequence goes on along the minus strand of WBSA01000028.1, from coordinate 131,907 downwards.
CATACCGACAGCTCTAAACAATCATCCGCCCTGCGCTTCTGCTTCAAGGGCCTTTCCGCAGGTGCAGCCGCAGGGGTCGCCGTTGGCGCCACTCCAGGCGGCATATTGATCCTCGTGGAAGAGGACTCTTGTCCTGGAGACGCCACCGCAACAGAAAAGCAGATGGTGTTCCGATGATTTATCTCCTCAGCAGGTACGGGCATGCGAGGCTCCTGCGATAGAGTTTTGTTAGGCCATGAGACGCTCAGATACGGACCACTCTCAAATAGGCCACTTCACAGCAGACACATGCGAATTGTACGAAGCGCCTTGATGAAGGGGTTCATAATGAATAATAAAAAAACACTGCAAAATGAGCAACTTAGCACGTTTCGCATCTTCAATCACGGCTTAATCCAGGGGTTTCATGAGGCACCAATGCATTAAACAACAGCCTAGACTTAGATTAAAACTATGGAACCTGCATTGATGACGAATAGCGTGTTGTTTATTATCAGCGATACGCCATGGATTGATGGAGTATTCAGTAAGTCAAGCCTGCAAAGAGAACTGTAGCACATTGGAATTCATAAATAATGCAGGCCATTCAGCATCTCGACGGCGGGTGCCTCTCTTCTGAGCAGGTCAACCGTCTCGTTCCAGATCCTGGACTGTATTTCCTTGCCCTCTGCTGAGAGGACAAATGAGGAGGGTCTTGTAGTGGTTAACCTCAATTCTTGGAATATCTGACCATTGAACAGGTAAGGGCGGACTCACTTCTTCACCACTTGATCGCTGATATAAGCCCCCCGGTCCCCTCCATGCATCGTCGCCGCGTCGGCTATGCAATGGCCCCCCTGCGCCGCCGTCCACGCAATTAGATTAACTGCTTTACTCGCATGCGGATCCGACCTATGCAGCGAGCTCGCGCAGAAACCAGGATTGACCGTATTGATAACTACCTCTAGCTGCTTTTTGGCTGCGCGCTCATTCAGCTCCCGCATCCACAGGACGTTGAGCAGCTTACTGGTGCTGTAGCGCTCAATGTTGGTCTTGTCGGAGCCTTGGAAACACGCTCTATACGAATCTAGTTCTGCTAGGATATTAGGGGCCTGGCGTTCTCTGAACTTTGCCCAGAAGTGGTTTTCGGATGATACGATTGTTAGGCGGCTAGGATTGCCAGTTTTCTTAGAGGTGCGGTCCAATGGGGCGAGCATGTGTACTGACACCATGGCTGTGCCAAGGTGGTTGACCTATAACAATGATTAAGTATCGCTGTCTTGAACTTTTCAGACACTTTGCAGGTCGGGGCTATACCTGTACATGTGCTTCGTGGCTAGTCTTGGACTCAACGTAGTCTATAAACTTGACCCCAGCGTTGAGTATGGCAATATCCACCCGGTCAAGTGCACCAACCCGCTTTCCAAACTCGTCTATGCTAGCAAAAGATTCGTGGTCTAATGGCCAGACCTCGACGTGAATGTCCGGAGTTTGCGTCAAGATTTGCTTCTTGGCTTCCTCGCCCTTTGATACATCCCGCACAGCCAGAATAAGATGGGCTAGGCCATGCGCAGCTAACTCTTTGCTAGCTTCGAGCCCAAGACCTGCATTTGCGCCTGTTATAATGGCTGTCTTTCCGTCGAGTCTAACCGTAGGCGAGAGCGGCTTGGGCTTCGCGGTCAGTTGGCGGTAGAAGAATCCTGCAAAGGTACCCATTGCGAATATGAGGATGCCGCTGATTACACAGGGTGTGATATTGTGCTTGATATGTGAATCTCGTGGGAACAGAGCAATTCCATCTCAAACTTATAACTGAACTCGACTTACACTGGTCCAGATCAGGACTTTCCATAAAGTCCGATTAGCAACATACCCACGTCACCAGTTTACCGCAGCACCTTTTTTTTCCCAATTCGGATCCTTCATCAGTCGCAGTGTGAGGCTAATGCAGCCAAGGACTATTATCCGTTAACTCCGATGAAGTCCTAGGCTAGGTGCGTAGTCTAGGAGAAGACGCAGCCTTCTGACACAGGCTTTACCAATACTACACACGCAAAGAGAGGCGCATGCCGTCGTTTATCCCATTTCAACTCGAACATCAGTCAAGGTTAAACGACTGTACGAAATAAAGGTCCATTTGGGGAATAAATGTTGACACGGAGTGTGTGGATGAGATCAGTAGATTGATGGTCAGAGGCGGGGCATGTCAAAGGCAGATACGTCTAGTACTGTCTTCGTGATGTCCTACCATAGTTTCCTGACAAAATTGACTGTAAAGTAAAACAGGCACCCTAGTTTCAGCATTTAAACGATGGCGAGTAACTAAATAATTTGTCGCGGTGATGTACGAAGTAGCAAGTTGCCAAGTGATGGAATGTTTGGTAGCTGATTTCCAACCTACCCTATATCATATCAACATCAAATAGAAACAGGATACACTGTATTTATTCGCTCGCTCCGCGGTGTAATATTGGCGAATGTTGAACGTGCTTTGTGATATCGGTTTCGTGTTTAGATGGTAAGTTGGTCAGAATTTGGTTCTATTCGTAATGTATACAGATTAACAGGGGGCATTTGTTAGCAAGCCAATGAATTTCAGCCCGTGAGTTGGAGACGCTTCATGCTACGAAAGAACCACAGAACAAGACTTCAAGTGGGCTTTTATAAAGGCCCTTAGCCTTATATGAGCCCCGTCCAGGTTGAATCACATGATAGCAACTATGCTTAAATCTCGTGATTAAATCCTGTAATTTCCGTTAGAGGCAGGTCGGCTTGGAATCCGACGTATGAACATCCACCCACGTGGGCTTCACTAGAATTGCAGTTGTGTGAAAAGATATAACGCGGTGAATAGGGACGATGAAGTCGCATATAATGAAGATTAAAGTGGTCACCAAGCCCAAGTGTTGGTGTGATTGGGCCATGACCCTTGCGCGGCTTCGGCTTGACATGGTGTGGTGCTCGGATTGACGACAATACTTAACAGCGTCTAGATGTGGACCTAACCCGAGCTTTGCTGTCACGACGACGCATATAAAACAGCAGCAATTCAATGTGATTTTAGAATATTCTAGTTGAATGCGCATTCATTCGAATTGCACAGCGACACTATAAGGAGCAGTTGTGGCCGTCGATATATACCAACTCTGCAGCAAATCGCCTCTCAAAATGGCTTCAGACTCGGAGAAAACGCAAGACGCCACCCAGCCCGCCAAAACATTCACACCAGCGGAAGAGGCGCTCAACGCCCTGTGGAGCGGTGCCGACGACCCAGAAAACCCCTACAATTGGCCAACCCGGCGCAAGGTCACCATTGGCGTCATCTACTCGACAAGCCAGCTCGTCACCACCATGTCCGCCAGCATGGTGGCACCCGCCCTGGACCAGATTCTCCATGACGTTGGTATGAGCGCCACTTCGGGGCAGATTGCGTTTTCCGTCTTCTTCCTCGGCCTTGGACTGGCTCCGTTCTTGGTTGCTGCGCTTGCGGAGACGTATGGGCGACGGCCGGTGTGGTTGGCAGGCAATATCTGGTACATCATCTGGAACGCGCTGTGCCCCGTTGGGTTTTCTCCAGCCGTGATGATTTTGGGGAGGCTCATGGCCGCTTGTGGTGCGAGCGTCGGCATCACCGTAAGTCTGCCATCCAACATTGGACTCACCAGCAGCACTAACACCCATCAGTTGACCTCGCCAGTCATGGCAGACATGTATCGCGCCAAAGACCGAGGAAAGTCCCTAGCAATTGCAAGTCTACTGCCATACATTGGCCCGGCACTGGGCCCCATCGTTGGTGGACTCGCAGCCCAGCATTTGTGGTGGCCATGGCTATTCTGGATCCTCTCCATCTTTGATGCCGTCTGCCTCGTTATTGGCTTCTTCATAGTGCAGGAATCGTACGCCCCCGTATTGCTGGAGCGGAGAAAAGCCGCTCTAGACGCTGCCGACTCTTCCAAGGCACAGCCGAAGAAAGCCACAACGTTTGGATATGTTCGTGGCTTCTTGGCGCGGCTAGGCCCAGCTATCATGAGGCCCGTCCGCCTGTTGACACATCGTCCGATTGTTCAACTCGTCACCTTGTCCGTCTCGGTCGACTTTGGCATCTACACACTGGTTCTATCGACGTTTGCTTCCCTCTGGACTACACGCTACGGCCAATCCGAAACTACGGCTAGTCTACACTACTTCTCCATTGCTCTCGGTGCATTCCTATGCGCACAGGGCGGTGGCAGACTCATGGACCTTCTCTGGCGACGCAAGAAGGATAGCCGACCAAACTCTGAGCCAGTACCCGAGTATCGCATCCCGTACATGCTTATAGGATTCTTCCCCGGCCTTGCAGGCCTGTTCTGGTACGCCTGGGCGGCGGAGGAGAGAACACACTGGATAGTAGTTGACCTGGGCGTCTTCATCTTTACATGCGGTACATTCATGTTTTCCCAGGGGCTGATGGCGTATCTGATTGACGAATTTGGGAGCACGCGAGCGGCCAGTGTTAGTGCCGCCACCCGTCTTTGGAGCTATCTCTTTGGGTTTACCTTTCCCATTTTTGCACCAAAGTTGTACGAGAGGCTGGGCTATGGGTGGGGGAATAGCCTGCTGGGATTTGTGTTCCTGGTTCTAAGTTTGCCGGTGATTGCGGCTCTGCAGCTTCAGGGTAGTAAGTTGAGGGCTATAGGGAGGGAAGAATGAGGGAGTTGTTTGTTCCAAGTGATGATTAGACAACTATAGACATGCTACATAGTGGAAAAGGCTGCTGCTTCTCTGTGTTTTAGAAACACCCCAGCCGGGCAAGGCCCGCCTCGTATTTGTGCACTGATAGATGGGAACGTTGCAGGTAGAAGTTGAGCGTGTTATTAATTCAGTCAAACTTTGCTTGTTTGAGCATCGCCGTTTGGAAGACTGCCTTGATGTGCGTTGCCGAAAGTTCAAGATCACAAGTCATCATCTCTTCATACGGAAATAGCAAACGATGACTCGGTTAACTCGTAAAGGTTATCCATTAAAACAGGATGTCCTCGTAGACCGAATGGGTTGCAGGGAGCGGACAATTCAAACGGCAGTCCGCGGCGACCGAACATCGGCCAAGATCAGCGCTGACGAACATGGACGTTGATATTATGTAAAAGAACACCGGCCAATTTGATCTTTGAATAAAATGATGACACAGCACCTAGTCGCAGTCGATGAAGGTCAAAGTCAATCAGTGTATATTGTTCTGTCTGAGTATGTTCTTTCACTGGCTCTAAGCTAGGTATATATATATGCAATGCAACAATTGCCGCCACTTTAAATTTACTTCGCCCTCGAAGTTTTCCATACCAACCCAATTATAGCGAAACAAGTTGACTAATATCAAAAGGAATTAATTAACTGAGGTTTCGAAGAATCTGATTTAAGGCCACATAATCATCATCATCAGGAGATGGAGCTTGTTGAATATGCCTACAATTGTAGTAACACCTGCAATACATTTAGCAAGACTCTTTCCGGTGTAGTGGAATTTGGACGTTGTGTTTTGAATGCCAGTGACATCTGTTCGAAGCTGACTATGTTGATGAAGTTTCACGAACTACGTGACGTAGATAATCAGTTTCATTGTTCATCACCAGTCGCCTCATCAACAGGCGTGAAATAGGACGCAGGCACCAGATATCAACAATCCTAACTGCTCGATCGCCGCTGCCGTTCTCGCACTACGTTGTCACTGGATTTAAGAAATGGTTCAGTCATTTTCCATCGTCTTCACATCGCGACTGATGACCACCCACATAAGCAACACACACAACTCTAGCGTAGTTCATTCAAAATAGCTTAGACAAGCGAGAATGCGACCAAGTTGTCTACAAGTCACGGAGATCAATACGTGGTTCAAGAGTGCCAAGACGAGCAGGGTGTATTCATGTGGTCGTCGGTGGAAATCCCAACTCTGAAGTACTTGATGTGATAGCTTGCGAATCATGCCCAAAACCGAACGCCTAAAAGACGAATAAGACGCTACGGAATTGGAACTTTGGCCCCAACTTCTTTCCAGCGTTGAGTATGTAGTCAGTTGTGCCTCCACAGTTCGCATCCAGGAATAGTATGGCAGCATCTTTAGTGTGGTTGATGGGGCTGACAGCAGGCCCATTCCCTACTTCGTCGATATTGATACACTTCTCAGATGGCGGATTCTCGAGTTCGCCTTCTCTTGTGGTTCCATCATAGTGTTTGTAAGTGTATTTCAGCGTCCCGGTAGCTCGCTTATCAAGGGTATTGCCTTCGCCATTTATAGCAGCACCACTGACAAGAGCAGTGAGCGAAGCGAGGATAGGTAGGATGACAGAAGTGGCTCTCATCGTTGCGGCTTTCAAGGAGAAAGGGGTCGAGGCAGAAAATTCGTTTGGTCTGTGTGGCTCTTGGCAAGTACGAAAATGTGTGAAATGTGGGAGAAAAGCCTGAAGCAGAGAATTCAATTGTCAGTAGAAGCTGGGATTCAAAGTAAACAGAGGTATGAGGTCTGCTTTATAGCTTTGCGAGTGCGAGATCACTCGGCTCTCAGCCAAGGAAAAAGATGCTATATCACATCCGGCTGCTTCAGCTTGCAAAATAGAAGTAGGTCTCAGCCACGAAGCAATAATACCGTCACTTTATACAGACCGGGTGGACTCGCCGGGTGGAATGACGGGCAATCTAGTCCATTCATTGTTCAATGTCTCAGACAAGTGTGAGACAGCAGAAGAGTGATACAGAACCTCTGCCAGTTAAGAAGCTGAATTATGGGCTTGGAAGACAAAACCACAATCAAATCCAACTGACAGCAACAGGCATGTCGACTTTGAGGATTTTTCAGGAAAGCTCTGTGACAAGCAATTGGGGGCCAGAGGTCGATGCCAGTCGACATGTGGCGGGGCTTACACGAGACAAACAACAATGTCGTGTCTTCCCGCTCTTTGCGCCCATCGGTGAGGGGGACTGAAACATTGGAGTCGGTGGAGGCATGCCCACTGCCGAATACAACCTCATATGCAGCTGTACTTCAGTTCACGGCCGATCAACAGACATATTTCCCACCTCTTAGTTGCCGGCAGGAATTGCCAAGACACCGATCGGCCGATCTTGCCATGACGGCCTGAGTCCGCGGTTAGGAAACTCGATGGCCAAGCTGTGGTCTGGACAATTGCCTAAGACATCAATACGGGTAAGAAGCATTTTCCGAGACAAATTCGCTTGGTTCACGTAATTGATTGTACGGAGGGCTGGCGTAACCTCGATGCAAGCGCTTAATTGTTTTCCCGGCGAAGATGTCTGAGACGCCTCAACCTCGTGTAAGGGATTTTACAAGGCCAGACAACCAGTTTGACGAGCACGGGTCTGCCACCGTTGATCCCGGGATGCGTCGAGACATTGACTCGTTGCCTCACTCGGTGTCGTCGCGTGAAGTCTAGCTCGTTGAGCCTTGCAGGATGCCAAAGATGGCCGACTCCGGCGAATTGCACTGCCTCGGTCAACAAAGGCAACTCTCGCCGTCTCGGGATCTATGGTCATGCCGCCTCTATTCCAATCTCCGGCTAGCAATGGTGGAACGAAGTCGCTAAGCGGGATGGGCTCGAAACTGCGGTCATCCTCCGCCCCGCAAAATGCGCCGGGCGGTTCTATATTATACGTGTTGTTCATCGACAAGGAGGCGGTGATCGCTGTCATAAACGCCACCATGATCAACGTGACATGCGAGGAGCCGCACGTTGGCGTCCCCGTGTCGAGGGGGTATTCATTGGCACAAAGTGTGATTGGATGATATGCGGCAGTGATGAACAAGGACTGACGGGGTCAACAAGCTAGAGGAGAGGAGCATATTAGAGTTATGAGTGTGACTAGAATAATGACTGCCCAAGCTGGGCAATATTAGGCGCGTTATATCCATTGCTATCTAAATATTGCTTTCAAATTGATTTTGTACACAATTATGTATTGGGAAAATAACCTTGCTGAAATCTGAAAAAACAGCCTGAAAAGCCCTTGACCAAGATACAACGATGTAAATATGAACTGAGGAATGCCATCCATTGAGGCGCACGCCCGATCTCGTAACAGAACGAGGCGTATTGGGCTGACGGGCTGAATATACTGGATAGGCCTCGGCTCCACGGCCTCTCTAGGAAGATTGTCCGGGATGTCATGACGCAAACGGCAACCGAGCCTCCGACATAATCTGAAACATGTCTATTGTGATCGATTATCCCCTACCCAGCATAGCTTCCGGCTATCCCGGCAGCTACTTTAGCTACTCACTAGAGGTTTAGACGAGGCGCACTATTTTCAGCCTCGCACAATTTAGTTGCCGAAGTGCGAGCAGTGCCTCTGGTATGCTTACCTGCAGCTACAACGGTATAGTCGTCTAGTGGACATTTGGTGACGCCTAGGATGTCAAGAGAGGGGGGGGAGAGAGGGGGGGGAGAAAGAGAAAGAGAGAGAGAGACAGAGAGAGACACAGAGAGAGAGAAGAAATATAACATCTCATGATGGCCCGTGTGAATGGTTCCAACTCTGTTTGATCGCAAGATGGACCATGCTGCCCCGGAATCATACCCTTGGTCGGCTGGACTCTCAGCCCGTCGTGGGGCCTCTGCGCCGCCCTGCAACATGTCGCGTGCATCGCCCTGCTGCCAATCCATGATACGCGTATATCAATAAGGCTAAATCATGACCCATATAAGTTAATTGATCGCATTAGCTTACTATTTACCGCGTGGTAAGGCTCAAATGCCGATGTCCGTTCGCAACCCCCCACATTCCGTCGGCCGTCGCGCTGCCCTATCGCCGACATGTCGGTCTCAGGGACTCGGGAAATAGAGTTGCGTGCTACGTTGTACAGACTAATAGACAGTAATATGCCGATGAGGCTTGTATAGCTGGCTCTGATATTACTCTGCGGCAAATGCTACTGGCCACGGAGCACGTCCGTTACGGAGTACCTCCGTCAAATATGACCAGGGATCCAGCTGCCGAAGACGGTCCCCAGCTCTGATTCACCCCCAACGGTCTACCCTCCGCCCTGGCTAGGGCTCAGTCTATTTGGATGTAACATACGAAATAGGAGACAGCCCCGATACTGACGGCGCTCTCCGCATTCTCATCGAGCGAATCACGGGACGTCCGGGATAGCCGGCGAACAGCTTAAATATACACATCTATATTCCTATTTGGCACGTTCGAGAACCTTGATGGGGAACGGCAGAGGATCCTAGGCGCATGAGTATGCCAGAAGCGAGCCGTGGCCCACGAACGCCTTCCCCTCCCGATTCTGACTCATACACGATTGAAATAGATCTGACATATGCTTAAGCGACAAGATCCTTTAAGAAACACTGACTCGCCGCGACATTCTGCAGAGCAACGGCCCCTTCACTACAGAATCTTTCTTGCTCTTATACGCTGGAGCATGCTAACGCGGCTCCGTCGGCTTCGGGGTCGGATTCGGATTAGACCCACTTTTCCAGCCGACAATCACCACCATCCCCGATGCAACCGACACATACGCTCAGTTGCCCTTTGGCGTGAAGGTCTGATACAGACGACTTCCAGGCCTAGACTTCGCATGGGAAATCTCACCTCATCGAAGCAATCAATTCGACGGAACACGGCAGCGGTGACCCCCACGAAGCGGTGTCGTAACGGCCGTCGCCGGGATCTGATAAGATCAGATAACCTCGGGGTTCCCACTCGGCACTCCATGAAACCCATCCGCCCGCCGCATTTGTTGCCCTGCAACCTGCATGTTCGTTCCACACTGACATAGCAAATTCAACGACTGTCGAAAAAAAAAAAACATGGACTCGGATTCAGCAACACCCTCTGTGAGCCCTCCGTTTGCCGCCGAGAGCAACCAGCTCTGGTCGCGAAATGGCCGGCGTTTAGCCTGCAATCCCTGTCGACGACGCAAGTTGGCCTGCGATCATAGCCTTCCCGTTTGTCAGAGGTGCAGTCGAAGCAAGACTGCCGAGCAGTGCACGTACAGCAAGTCTCGCATGACGACGTCGAGGCTGGCGTATCCGGCTGGCGATGCGCAGGCCGTGACGCAGGACGTCTCTGGATCTGCCGTGTGGGTGAAACATCCCACTGGAGATGTCTCTGCCAAGACTGGCGTTGCAAGCACGGATATCAAGTACCTCGGTGCAACTAGCCTCCTGAACCTATTCCAAGAGCCGCATGCTTCCCTGCTAAGCTTCGGCGACGGCACTCAGCCCTTTGAGGGCTACTTGACTGAGAGCATACCGACAGCCGCCACCACCCTGACACAATGCAGTCCGCACAAGTTAGCCCTGGGCCTGGAGATGCTGAACAGCCTGCCAGACCCAGCAGTTGCAAAACAGCTGATACAAGAGTACAGAAGCCCCGTGGATGCTTGGCTCCGCCCCACAATATCATACCTGTCGGACAACTTCTTCAGCACGTTTGAGCCGCACATTGACGTCTTGGAGCGACGGAGTCGGCTGGAGCAAATCGTGCAGATACTCATCCAGAACTCAGATGATCCGCTGGAGGAAGAACAGGACAATGCAAAGGACTGGCTGTCTTCCTTTTCGGGGCACAGCTTCAGGTGGGAGGGGCTGGGCGTCCTTTTCGTGTACTGGGCTATCGGCATGCTGGACAAGTCCAGTGATGTTGCTCGCGCTGCACTTCAGAGATATCTCCAGTGCGCTGAAGGGTGCCTCGAGCTCTGCCGGAGAACCCATCACAGCAACTCTCTCATTCTATATTTTCTGCTGAAATACGCCCATCTCAGCAGCACATATCACGGCGACGCAAGTACGTCCCAAACCCGTGGCAGAACTCCATTCATTCATTATAGAAGCATCCTTTCCTAACCGGTGTGTAGGCCTCGAATCTATCAGGATCATCTCAGAGGCCATCTGCGTCGCCACAAGCCTTGGCGTGCACATAACGCCGCCGGCCGCCACATCAACCATCTCCCTCCCGTCACAGCTCCAGCGACGACTATTCGCTCATCTATACATCCTCGATAAAGTCAGGGCTTTGGTGACGGGGCGGCCACCTCTCCTGTTCTGGAGGTATTGCTCAACACCGCTGCCGCTAGATGTCAGTGACGAGACTATTCTGCAGTTTGAAGGCGCCATGACTGCGGATGATGTTAGCAAGCTATACAACATTGATGAGAGTGGGTGGAATACGACGGGGGCTGTATATAACGCCACTCTAATGCGGGCGCGAGTCCTGATGGCGCGGGTTCGTGAGGATATACTCGACATGGCATTAGGAGTGGCTGCGGCGCCTGATATCCACCGGCTATGGTAAGCCTAGCTAACCAACTGTCCAGTATCATCCTTATTGACAAACGTTTACGCAAACTAGGAAGCTGAAAACCGATCAACTCAACATCTACGAGAGCCTCCCCTCTGTCCTCCACTACGACAACAACAGGCACAACCAAGACCTGCACACGCCCGCCGCCTCCGCCAAGAGCCTCATTCGCCTCGAGCACCTCCAGAACATCTTCTTCATCAACCGCATGTTCGCAAAAGCCAGCTCGGAGCTTGAGTACAACCGCCAGCTAGTGGAAACCAGCTCCGACATGCTAGGTGTTGCCCTGGCCATGTGGGCGGCTGGCCACCGGCCCATAAAGCACGCATTCAACTGGGTGGTGGTGAGCTATGCGTGTCCAGCAGCAGGAGTCCTATGCAATGAGCTCCTGAAACCCGATAGCTTCCTGTTCTATGCGGCACAGCACGGGCAGCTGCCGCTCAGGAGATCCGACGTCGTTCAGCAACTGAGCCTGCTAAGTGGGTTCCTATCTTCAATGGGATCAAGCGCCCCGAATGCGTCGCTGTGGGCGATTGTCAAGGAGGTCATTCACCGCGTGTTGGATCTGACACTGAACGGCCCTCCTCCGGGCATGATGACGAGCCAGTTCGACGGCAGGCAAAACCTGCAGGCGCAGTTTCCAGAATCGGCTGTCTCGGAAGACTTCCAGGAAGTATTTGCGTTTGAGCTGTTGGACTCGTTTGAATGGTTGCATACAGAGTATATGACGCCGCCGCAATGAATGGCGCGTGTTCAACAGATGTAGATTTCAGACACGGTGTAATCATACGGGAGCCATGCGAATTTTCAATACACTATGTACATAACTTCAGAAACTATTTCCAGGGAAACACAGTTACCTTCCTCTACAGCACGCGTGAATGAAGCCGACCTTGCCATCAACACGTTTATCCAAAGATGGGTCCCACGGGCTTGACAAGGATATCCAGCAGCAAATTAATAATGTAGCCCGGCAAATATTGATTGTTCTTGAAATCCAGCAGCGACGACAGAACAGTCTGCGTGCTGCACCCGGAAGGCTGCTTCTCTCCGTTCATGACGCTATGCAGGAACTCCAGCGCTCGCCCTACGCCGACGACAGCCATGACGGCATGGTTCGCCGTCGTATCGCGGTAGTACTGCAGGGACGATGCGCCGTTGGAGCAGTAATTCTTCACTAGGGCATCCGTGTCCTTGACGGGCGAGAGATCGTCGGCGACGCCCTTGTACACCAGGACGGGGATCTTGGGTGCGAAGTGGCCGAGGTTGTTGTGGTCGAGGAGATCGGCCACGTAGGGAAGCTTGAACAGCGACTCGGCGTCACTGAACATGCCGAGCACGTCCGAGAAGAGGAACTCGGCGGCATTGGGGACGAGACACTGCGTCTTGACGGCCTCGAACTTGGCCCTGTACTCCGGCCGCAGGCCGTCCGCGACGATCTTGGCGAGCGGCGGGTACTGATTGGTGAGGCCGATGATGCCGCCGGGGAGAATCCCGGCGTAGGGGCCCTTGTTGCAAGTCCGCACGACGGACAGGATATCGGGAACCACGCCGCCAAGCGCCGCGCCGACGATGTTCAGCTCGGGGGCGTAGTCGGGCTTGAGCTCCACGGCCGCGGCCGAGGTGATGCCGCCGCCAGAGTATCCCCACAGGGAGAAGATGGCGTCGGCCTTGATCTCGGTGAAGCTGGCCGAGTTGATGGCGGCGCGGATCCCGTCGAGGATTGCGTGGGCAGCATTCTCGCGCGCCAACCACGCGCCCCTGGGCCCTTCGTGGTCGGGGATGATGACGACCCAGCCCTGCTGCAGGGCGCCGTCGATGAGCAGCAGCTCAGCCTGCGTCACGGCGCTGCCAAACAGCTTGTTGCTGGAGGCAAACTGCAGGTTGTACGACGGCGCGCAGTCGATGTAGGCGGCATCCTCGGCGACCTGGTAGGACAGGACCTTGCGATAGTCGGCGCTGTGGGGGACAAGCACGGACAGGACCGTGGCCGTCGCATTGCCCAGGCTGTCGACGGACTTGTACAGGATCTGATACGAGCTCTTGAGGTCGAGGGGCTTGAGGCCAAAGGTCGAGATGGGGAAGGGGGTCTTGCGGCTGCGGAGGATGTCTCCGGCCTTGGCATTTCTGAAGGCATCATCGGTGGGCACGGCGTAGAAGGGATCCTCAGAGGGCTTGACGGGGCCGACGGCGCGGTCGTCGAGGGGCGCGGCGATGGCCAAGGCGGCCAAGGCAGCGGCCAAGAGAGTCTTGAGGCCGACCATTGTGGGGGAGGAGTATGTAGCTGGTGACGTCGACGGTGTTCAGCTTTGAGGGATCTATATCCCGGAGGGTGTCTGATCGAGCATACAGATCGAGGCCAGATTATATACAGGGTCGACGGAAAGCATAAGGACAGCATTGCCCGAGACCACACTGACACGACTGGCTAGTCGACTGGAATTTGGAGACATCTGACACCCCACGTCTCCAACCTGGCTCAGATCAGCTCGGGGAGTCGCTGATCTACCCGCCCAGCTGCCCAGCCATGGCAATGTCTCGGCTTATTGGAGTCTTACTGGCTGAGGGGATATTGCAGTTTCCGTATCGGGGAAGCGCAGCGTCAAATGGAGGGCGGCGGTCCACCGTACAGGGTAGCCAGGAAGGGAGGGTTCGTGGCGGCGGGGTGCTGGGGCGCGGTAGAGGGCCATTAGTGGATTAGTGGAGGCATTAGTGGAGGCTCGCGGCGAGTGGCCCCTAGCCCACGGGGGGCTAGTACCGTTACAGCGCTCTTCCGTTAGGGGGGATTAGCGGTGTGCGGCGCGGTGGCTCGGTGGGTTGGGCAACCCGCTAACCCCAACCCCAACCCCAACCCCGCACTGCGCTAGTATAGCGCAATGCTGGTCGACGTCGACCAGATGCCCAATTGGCAAATGGCCCATTGTGCATGGCAGCCCTCACTTGCTGGGCAGAATGACGGTAGGACGGCCAGGGATGGCGTGGTTCGGAGGGTACAAGATGAATCGATATATTGCTTACCCCACGTTTTGTAAGATGGAGTCGTGGTAGAAGAGTGTCAGATGCAAGCGCCGGCCCCCATGCCTCGGCAGAGGACCATCATGGCCAACTTCTCCCAGCACCAGCAGATATATGATCCTTTGACGAGCAGCGGGGACACGGGCCAACAGTTTGGTCCGTGCTTGAGTAGTTGCGTGCCATTGATGATGGTCCGATCTGTGCAAGGTAATATTTGCAAGACATTAGATTGGGTCCGTAGCAGCCTTCCGCTCCACCAATAGCTGAGTGATGGTGGCCGGCATGGAAACACCAGGTCTCGCAATCTGCAAGAACTGCTTACGAATCGGGACCTGCAGAATCGCTGAGAATTATATCATCAAGCATGGCTTGCCGGCAGTTGTCGTGGTCCTCGCGCGGGAGATGGCCATGAGAATGAGGCTGCTCAGGCACTCATGCGCTATGACGCGCTACAACGCGCTACAACGCGCTACAACGCGCTACAATGCGCTATAAAATATAGCACTGCCCTGTGAGCAGGACCTGGAGGCGCCGCACTCTCAAGGGTCGCCAGGCTCACTCACTTTGAGGCTCGCAGTATCATCTTCACGAGTACATCTGGTACCCGAGTCTTGCTCTGCTGCTTTCGTATTCCTCCCTCTATGCGCCGTCAAAGTTGACCTGCTGGCATTCCTTGCTAGCGACGGCCCTGTCCGAGACTGTAGGCACGATACGAGGCGAACGCAGGCAGGGCTCGGGGCTGTGTCTCCTTTTGTATAAAGTAGCGAATCAGTAGTGTCAGTAGTAGCGAATCAGTGCGGTAGAAAGAAACACCTCTTCGACAGTCGTGGCATACAAAAGCAAAGGAAGACGCCGGGCTGATGGGCTGATGGGCTGATGGTCGGAGACGCCCGTTCGGAGAGCCTCACGGGCCATGGCTGCAGAGGGAATCAGGCGCCTGCAGTGTACCAAATATCGGCCATTGCCATCTATGAGTCTGAGAATATCACTACATCCACCATGTACTCCAAGTGGACTCAGTCATTCCCGCCGGCCGCAGCCTTTACGGAGAAGCATATTCCAGATTTATCCGGAAAGGTATTTACCACGAAGAAACACGAAGCAGCCGGCAACCCATATCCTCGATGAGCTTCATCTCTACCTACCCTAAACAACGACTGACAACCATTCAAGGTCTTCATCGTGACCGGCGCAAACACCGGCGTTGGAAAAGAAACTCGCTCAGATCCTCTACTCCAAAAACGCCGCCGTATACATTGCAGCACGGAGTGAAGAAAAGGCCAGCGGAGCGATAGCCGCCATACAGAGAGCCGTCCCCTCATCCACCGGCAGCCTCGAATTCCTCGCGCTCAATTTGTCCGACCTAACGTCGGTGGTGAAAGCGGCCGAGACTTTCATCGAAAAGGAATCGCGCCTCGACGTCCTTTTCAACAATGCCGGCGTCATGCACGCGCCCCAAGGGTCCAAGACTGAGCAGGGCTACGAGATGCACCTGGGAGTCAACAACCTCGGCCACGTCCTGCTCACGGAGCTGCTCACCCCCTTACTCGCGAAAACGGCGGCTCGAGAGGCTGCCGGCAAGGTCAGAGTCGTGTGGGTCGGGTCGCTGTACGCAGAGATTGGGACGCCAAAGGGCGGGTATGCGCCAGACAACATCGACTACTCCAAGAAGGATGAGGACAAGTACTACAAGTACAGCGCAAGCAAGGCAGGCACCTATTATCAGGGTACAGAGTACGCGAGGCGACAGAAGCACAAAGGCATCGTGAGCATAGTGAGTGACGTTTGAGAGCCCGCGCAGCCTCCGGATCCAGGCTGACCGTGTTAGCCGCTTCATCCCGGCAACCTCAAGACAGAGCTTCAGCGACACCACTCCAGCGTGGCACAGAGGGTCGGAAACCTCATGCTGCACCCGGCCATCAACGGCGCGTACACGGAGCTCTTCGCCGGTCTGTCGCCGGATGTGACGCTCGACAAGTCGGGGTCCTATGGTGCGTTGCGCATTGAGCCGAGAGACTCCGAACAGCTCGGATAGCTAACTGCGAATCTTAATCTTAGTTATTCCATTCGGGCGATTTCTCCCCATCCGCGCAGATATTGACCAGGGCTCGCGTCCAGTCAGCGAGGGTGGTACAGGGTTCGGCGAGAAGTGGTATGAGTGGTGCTTGGAGCAGGTGAGGCCGTTCATGAAGACGGGATAGACGCGCTGTAATTATGCTCAATTATTGTCTGCAACGAAGCTTGCCATCCTCGTGCGAAATGCTGCAATGGCGTATCAACAGCCACAGTCTCAAAAATCACCCTGTCTGCAATATGCGACCGTGAGGGATTTTCCCCAGCTCCATATAACCCGAGCGATACATCGCGGCCAATCCAAGAACAAGCTGCATATTCGCAATGAGGGATGCATCACGAGCAGAGTGAAGCGCCTCAAGCGAGCAAGTCCTCCATGCTGAAATGACGTGTATGCCTTTGTCCGGGTCTCAGCAATCCCTTCACCCGATGCTGACGGCATCCCGGCGGCAGACCCGGTTATGTGGCGGGATGCCTCGGCACTCGCCGGCCATTGATTGGAGATTGTAAGAAATGGCTCAGCCTCGGTGGGCCTTGTCATATGCCAATCCAACTCTCTCAACTCACGCTGAAACACGCGCGAACTCGTCATTTGTCGGTCGAGGCTGTCCTTGGTGAACCACTTAAGACTCCATCATCCCATCGCAGAGCGAGGAGAGGCTCGAATTATACCCAAGCTGTAGACCAATATCCACCCTGTCACACGCACCCTCGGCGCCGCTCATCCCTCGTCGCTGTCATCATTCTCTCTGGCAGTCGTGGCTCTCGCACATCGCTCTCTCCCGCCTGCTCTTCTCATCACACGCCGCAGCCATGACGCTCAAGAAATCGACCCCCGTCAGACCCTGACGGTGGTCGACAACCGCACCGGCAAGTCGTACGAGATCCCCATCAAGAACAACTCGGTCCTCGCCACCGACATCAAGACCATCAAGGCCCAGCCCCAGGATCACGACCGCGCCGAGGATGAGACGACCCAGGGCCTCCGCGTCTACGACCCGGCATACATGAACACCGCCGTCGTCCAGAGCAACATCACATACATCAACGGCCAGGACGGCATCCTCCGCTACCGCGGCTACCCCATCCAGCAGCTCGTCAACAAGAGCAACTTCCTCGAGACGGCATTCCTTCTCATCTACGGGGAGCTCCCTACGGGTGCGCAGTCCAGCAGCTGGCAAGATGAGATTATGCACCACACGTACATACACAGTGATATCGAGGGCATGTTCAAGTCTTTCCGCTACGACACACACCCCATGTCCATGTTGACCTCTGCGTTTGCCACTCTCGGCGCCTTTGCGCCAGAGGCGAACCCTTCCCTGCAGGGCCAGAAGCTGTACACGCAGGCCGCGTCGGGAAACCTGGAGGCGCTCCAGGTGCTCGACAAGCAGATCCTGCGAATCATCGGCAAGGCGGCGACCCTGGCCGCGGCTTCATACCGCATGCGACAGGGCCGTCCGTTTAACCGGCCGGCCCCGGGCCTCTCCTACACCGGCAACTTCCTCTATCTGCTGGACAACCTCTCCGGCCACGAGTACCGTCCTCACCCCGTCCTGGAAAAAGCGCTCGATGCGCTCTTCATCATCCACGCCGACCACGAGGTCAACTGCTCCACGGCGACGGTCCTCCAGGTGGGCAGCTCCCTCGTGGATCCCTACAGCGCCGTCGCGGCCGGGTGCGCCGCGCTCTACGGCCCCTCGCACGGCGGCGCCTCCGAGAGCGCCATCCGCATGCTGATGGAGATTGGATCCCCCGAGAACGTCCCCGCCTTCATGGCAAAGGTCGAGAAGCGCGAGCGCGTGCTGGTTGGCTTCGGCCATCGCGTGTACAAGAACGTCGACCCGCGATCCGTCGCCATCCGGGAGCTGGCCGAGCAGGTGTTTGCGGTTACTGGCCGGAACAAGCTGCTCGATACCGCCTTGGCCCTGGCCAGGTACGCTGGCGAGAGCGAGTTTATGCGCAGCAGGAATCTGTATCCCAATGTGGATTTCTATTCTGGTTTGATCTACCAAGCCATGGGCTTTCCTCTCGAGTACGTATATCCTTCTCCCCTCCACGACCAAGAGCCATCAGCCTGAGCATGCTTCACGGATCGAGAGAGCCTGCTCTTGATCTTTGCAGTCACCTCTTCCCCTACATGATTTTGCTAACTCCTCGTAGCTTCTACCCCGTCCTCTTCGCCGTCCCCCGATGCGTCGGCTGGCTAGCCCACTGGCGCCAGCAGATGCTCACCCCCATCGGGCGTCAAGATCTGGAGGCCGAGACAGCTGTACTTGGGCGAGGGCGAGAGAGACTACGTCGATGTGCCAGACAGGCAGGTCAAGGCTGAAGCTGGTGTGTTCGGAGCTCCCGCCCAGGTGAGCCACGGCGGAGACAGCAAGAGGAACCAGCTCGCAACCTACAAGGACGAGAGGGGTGACCTTGTAAGGCCGAAGCTGTGAGGGCTGTCTATGTATGTATGTGTACTGTATGGTCTGTAGGTGGGATGGATTGCTGCAACGTGTTATTTGTGAGTTGTCCTTTATCGGATTTGTTGAGGACGAGAAGATTCCGGGTCCAGTTTTACGAGCGCAATAAATATGTACAAACAGCAGATGATCTCGAGCAGACCCATGGCGACTGCCAGCATCATGACCCAAGCCGTACCATTCCTCTACTACTACTCTACACTCTACTCTTGTCCTCAGACCACCGCGTTTCTAGAGAGCACGCACCAGCATCAGGCAGAGCCATATTGAACCTGAATTACATGCAAAATGGGGCGGACATACACGCATCGTGAAATCATGGACGAATCATGAGCCCCCCCCCCAATAGGTTCATGTATCACCCAGCTCAACCACAATGTTCTTGATTTAAAGTGCCCATGCCGCCAAATAAATTTCATCATTATCTTCGGAATCATCACCATCTTTAGCACGGTAAATAGTTGCCCCGTGTTTCAGTTCTTCCCATCTCCTCCTCCTACCCGCGGTTGCACAGTCGCAGTTGTGTGGACTCCAGGAATGCAGCACGTTCCTACATTTGACGCCTCGGCCGACGCAATGGGAGCAAATGACGAATTTGGCATCGTTGGCATGGCGTCCCAGCAGGCAAGCATTGCACTGCTGTGCGGGACCTGGCCGGGTGGCCTCGTCGACGGCGCTGCGCCCACATATGCCGCAGAAACAGGCCAACCTCTTGAACAGTCTCGAATCGCGGCCTTCGCCATCCGGAATGTCCATTTGACTCGCGGCTGGTGCGTACGGGGCGAGTAGCCACCTCACCTCTGGGTTATTGCACCGTGCTGCCCAATAGAAGACGTCATGTCCAAACACGTCAACTGCGCGCAAGGGTTTGTCGTCAAGTCCAAGCAGCTGCTCGAGCTCCCGGGCGTGGCCGTTTCGCGCCGCCATCATTAGAGGTGTCGCTCCGTAGTGGTCCTTGATGGCTGAATCCGGACGAGGCTCGTGCGAGAGGAGCACCGACATGATGTCCTGCTTGTGACCGAGCAGAGCGGCCATGCAAACTGCGGTTCGGCCATCTGCGTCCTGCTGATTGACGTCGGTGTTTCCTGACTCGAGGACATGTTTCACAACATTGGTTTCGCCCCATTCCACCGCCATTCTCAGTGCTGCTGCCCCCGAAGAGTTGCAGGCGTTTACGTTGGCACCGCTGTCGATTAGACACGCGGCTGTGGGCAATTGTAAAGTCTCCAATGCAGCAAGAAGTGGCGTGTATCCGTTGCAGTCTGCCATCTCCAGGCCCACGTCTTGATGCCGGCTGAGGAGCTGCACGATGAACTCTCGATGGTTTCGTTGCTTGGCAGCCACATGTAGCGGCGTCTGCCCTTTAGCATTCACGCAGCATGGGTCAGCTCCTCGATCGGTGAGAAGCTTGAACGCCTCCAAGGACCCGCTGCGAGCCGCATGGTGCAAAGGCGTATCGCCGTCCTTGTTCGCCGCGAGCGGGCTGACGCCAGATTCGAGCAGTTTTTTCATCGTTTCGATATTATCCGCCTTAGTAGCATAATGCAATAGCGAGCTGCCTGTTGAATCAGCAATATTAACGTCAGCGCCGAAGCTGATGAGAAGTTCCATTAGCTCGACGTCGCCTACTCGAGCCGCATGAACAAGCGTCGTTGCGAGAGAACCGCATGTCTTCAAGTCAGCACCGTTCTCGAGCAACGCCTGGATGATGTCGACTTTCGGATTGCCCATCATGGCGAGCGTGAGCGGCGTCAAGGCGTCATTTGCGGCAACGTTCATGTCGGCGCCTGCGTCTCCTAGCGCCTCAACCACTTCCGATAAGTCTTCCAAAACTGCCAAATGGATCGGTTGCCTGCGCCCATCGTTGGCGATGGAAACGTCTGCCCCAGATTTTATCAGGAAAACGGCAGCACCTGCTTGCTGTAGTTCTATAGCCAAGTGCAGGGGTGTCGATCCTCTCAAACTGCAGGCGTTCAGGTCGGCGCCAGCCTTCACCAATAGCTTGACTATTTCGAGCCCGTTGTCAATGTAAGCGTCGCCTCTGCCTTCGTCCGAGTCGACGTCTCTCTCGGATTCGTTGCCTTCCTCGCCCTCACCACGATTTTGAACCGCCACGTGTAATAGGGACATGCCCGCGATGGAGCTCCCGATATTTGGATTTGCTCCTCTCTCCAGCAACACCCTCACTGTATCGACGTGCCCTCCAGCCACAGCGTGACCGAGTGGTGTGGAACACGGGCTGCCAGGTAGACCAGGCATGTTGGGGTCTGCACTGTGATCTAGAAGCACCTTGACAACGTCTGTGTAGCCACCGTGTGTAGCGAGATGCAGAGGTGTGGCGCATGGCGGCTCTGTATTCTCGGAGTATTGAGGCGATACGTCCACGCCAGCATCGAGCAACAGCTTCGCAATGTCGGGATGGTTTTGACTAGCCGCTGCATGTAGCGGCGTCTCGCCCTCGTTGGTCGCCATGGACGGATTGGCGCCTCGGGCCAAGAGAGCCTTGGCGCAGTCGTACTGACCATCCACCACGGCCATCAACAGAGGAGTCTCGCTCTCCTCTTCATCGAGATCATCTGGATCCATTCCAAACTCGCCAATCAGAATATGGATAAGGGAATCGTGGCCGTACGTGGCCGCCAGATGAAGCAGCCCCAGCTCCGCATCGACGAGGGATGCTCCCGCGCCCACGGCATGCCGTATTGTCGCTGGCATATTTTCCTGAGCGGCCCACTCAAGGGCCCAGTTGTCGTTGAAGAGGCGGTTGCGTTGGTACAGGACCAGGTTGGCGTTGGAGTGGAGGCGCCGACATGTGCGGGCGAGGCGCTCGATGTCCTTCTCCGTAGGCAAATGCCAGGCGATGGAGACGAGTATCTCGTTTGGCAATGCGAGAAGCGGCATGGCAAAGGCGTGATGCTGGATTGTCAACGCGTGCAAAGCGTGGGCGAGGGTGGCGGCGGTGAGGGATGGAGTTGTGCTGTAGATATTGGCGACAACGCGGAGTGCAGAGCTGCCTATTTAGAAGTCAAATCACAGCGCAGGCGAGTCTCTTGATACGTTGCGCGTCTGGTTGGGGCTGAGAGCTGGAGGGGAGAGGCGGTGGCCGTCTCTCGGCATATGTTGCTGTCGACTACGTGGCGTGGCGTGGCGTGGCTTCAATAACTGCGCTTCATCATGATGGAAGACTTGGTCCCATTGTGCGCGACAATTATCGTCGAGTGCCTCTATGGATAGCAATTCTAACATGGCGCAATTCCATGACTGACACTATAAAGTGGAACGTCAAGTGCAGAGACCAATATAGACCATGATATGGAGATGTCTCTACACATATGAAAGTGCCCAGTAACACAGTGCAACCAACAGCTTACCTACACTCTTCAGATGCCACTTAGTACCATCAGCTACTCTATAGTCTATGCCCTGTTCCGCCATCTAAATGGGTGGCGTATCAGTGGTGGATATCGATCCCACGCGACACATCCCGCTGCCACGCGATCGTTAACTCGACGCTGTCCACTCTCGAGTTTGATCGCACTGAGGATAATTGGCAGTGTTTGTTTGAGAAATATGAGGCTGCAAAACTTGGCCGATACAGTATGTGTAGTTGCTGGGTGGTTGATCTCCTACCATCCTATCATACCCTGTTATTGCATGCCGTTATTACTACAACACAGTACCGCAATAAGCAACGCATTCCTGTTGCTCCTATGCAAGTGCCTACAAACAATGACCCTCCTCTCAGTGCCTTCCCCCTCCTTACAGCTCTCGTTTATGCATGACTTCGCCTGAGCAAGTTGGTTGCATAGCCCTACATATCGACTCTTCTGTGTCATCTGAATCTTCTAATCATCTGACGCCCGCTCAATCTTCTGGTCATCTTACAAGGGAGCCTAGCGATATTACTTGGGAGATGGTGCGATTCCGCGGCAGGGCTGACCCTTGTAAGCTCCTGAATACTACGTGGTCAAAGATTTGATGTAATTTCGTTAAGCATCTAGGGAGATGCTCTCGAAGCAATGGCCGCAGAAGCATTGACTTGTGCAGAAGAGACTGCGAATCATTAGCACGCGCCGTCTACCACCCATTAAAAAAAAAGAGCCAAGCATGAGTTGGCGTAAAGTCTGCGAGATCTCCGATGCTCAATTCATCGACACAGGCTCGTTGCTTTGCAGAACCCGCCTTAAAGTCTCCGGTGCCTCTAAATAATATGACCCATGAGGTCATTTGAGCACAACCGCGCCGCTAGCTGAGAGGCGGTTCTCTCAGCCACCGACTTGTAGATCAAATCAACCCTGCGGCTCGCAGGTCTGAGCCGAAAATGGCAGATCAACCAGATGCGAGCGCTGCTACTGTAGCCGCCGACTTGCTTCCGGGACCTGCTGGCTACCAAGGTGTCTTCGGCACCGCATTACGGGAAGTTCTCTTGCAGCGATTTGGCTGACGAGCTGTCGGCGGTGGGTGTCATTTCCGTCACTTCGATAAGGTACCAAAGGTCGTGAAGATTGATCTTAAAAAAACCCTTGGTCGAAGTGCATGTAGCGCCGAGCAATGCTTCGAATATTCACTTGAGTCTTCTACAGGTTCTCATTGCCATCACCGCTTGTCAACGCGAGGCGATGACGTTTTCTGCCAAACTCTGCACATTTCAAGCCCCGTCCGTCAACTTCGCCCGTGCTTTAATATTATGCCACTGAATATTTCCTCAATGTCCATGAGACCTTTAACAAGTGCATTGGTAGTCCGTCAGAAACCACAGTGCCGGAGGTCTATACGTCCCAACTCAGTCTCAGTTACCCTAGACGGGAGCACGACTACCGTGATGATAATGATCCAAGTTCACCATTACAAAGAGGCATAGTTAACAAAAAGAGCAATAGGGCCTAACACATCGGGCCGATGTGAAGCCATTAAAGTAGTCGCGAAGTCTCTTCTGGGATACAGAGGCATGCATCAACGTCAGATGAGATATGCGGATTCTAAACTAGAAAGCAGAGCGCAGACAGGCTACCTGTGAGTCACACATGCCCAATTCAAGGGACATTGACAAACCACGGCCAGTTTCGGAAA
This sequence comes from Calcarisporium arbuscula, assembly GCA_009828645.1. Lineage (NCBI taxonomy): Eukaryota > Fungi > Ascomycota > Sordariomycetes > Hypocreales > Calcarisporiaceae > Calcarisporium > Calcarisporium arbuscula. Next base: position 107,998 of record WBSA01000028.1, on the reverse strand, counting down.
GTGTCCAGCATCGAGGCATCGATGACGATCCCTCGCGAACCTGAGCACCGTGCGGGCAGCCAATGGCCCATGGCCGGCACTCCAACGGCTAGTGGAACTTATGAGAGATAGTCATGCCGTGTAACACCAGGTTCGGATATGCCTCATTGCGGTCATAGCAGAGGGCACATGCAGCAATACCTGCAGCAAACAAGGGCTGCACGGTCCACGACGGCTCGAGAACAAGAACAAGGGACTGCCCGTCTCCAACACGACGGCGCCGCGTGCTACAATCTGGATGCTGTACCCGTTGGTCTCTCCCCGTGGAACAATCTGTCGATCGCGCGCTGGATGAAAGTCCCCGTTCAAAGCCTTGTATCGACCGTCTAGTTCGCGTGGCTAACTTGTTTGAGCAGCACGATCCGGGCACCGGTCCACTCCGTGCTCTGCGAGCGCCAATCTTAAGTCTAATCGAACTCGCAAGAGCGGTTAGCAGCTAACAGAGTCGTCATGACGGCGCGTATTGGCCAGCTTGATCCAGTCACCGGCGGGAGAGACCGTTGAAGCCAACCCTGTGTCCAGCCCTGCCCGCACCACATCACGGAGCCTTTTGGCCATGATATCCAGCAATTGCCCAAATAGGCAGGCCAGACGCCATCGGCAGTGTGAAGCCGATATCCACCCAAGTTGGCGAACGGCACCTATCACAGCGCGCAGTCCACCCTGCTCCTCCGTCTGTTACTCATGATGCTACGCTGATCCATCCCCGAAGCTACCGGTAGGGTTCTTCAACATGATTATTTCCAGGCTCAGCGATTTGGCAAGTCCTACTTTCCTGAATGGGATGCTCGTGATGCACAGGACTCCTTGTCTGCGTTGCGCGGCCTGCCGGTTAACCGAACGCCTTCTGCAACGGGACGAGGCGATGGACGATCGAGCCTATATATGGCCCAGTGTTCGCCCTGTCGAAGCAAGATTCGGTCATGCTCAACTGCGCTGAATCGGGTTGGAAAGTCTCAGGACCAACAGGATGCGTCTCGATCTCGCCTCTGTAGCGTTTGCCGGCCTCGCGGCTGGTCTGCCGTCTTCGCACCTCGTCGTGCACGAGAAGCGACATGGCGAACCCATCGCATGGACGAAGCTGGCACGCGCCGACAAGAACCAGGTCCTGCCCATCCGAATTGCTCTGAAGCAGAGGAATCTGGAGAACCTGAACGACTACGTTCAGGATGTCGCGAACCCAGACTCGCCCAACTTTGGTAATATGGCGCCCGTCCAAAGACCGCGGGAAATGAAACAAAGCTTACCAGTTCAGGAAAACACTGGACCGTCGAGGAGATCGCAAACACCTTTGCGCCGCGCGGAGACACCTCCAAGAGCACCGTGGACTGGCTCGTGGGCGCGGGAGTCGACGCCAGCAGGATCAAGCACTCGACCGGTAATTAGACTCGCAGACGGGGACTCTCTGCGTGCGTTCGCTCAACTAATGCCATCCCAGGCCGCAACTGGATCGAGATCAACTCGACCGTCGGGGAGGCCGAGAAGCTCCTCAGCACGGAATACTTCACCTTCCAGCACAAAGACTCGGACGGCACCCGCATCGCCTCGGATCACTACAGCCTCCCGCACCACGTCCGCGACCACGTCGACTTTGTCATGCCAACCATCCAGCTCGATGGCCTCCGCCCCATTGCTCGCACCCAGGTCGCGACGCAGGGCCCGGCCCTTGGCATCACCGGTCTCAACGGCACCGAGAGCTGCGGCACCCTCATCACCATTGACTGCATTCGCGCCCTCTACAAGCTCCCCGTCGCCAAGACGAGCCACGCCAGCAACCAGCTCGGCATCGTGGAGTGGGCGGATTACCTCTACTTGCCCGACCTCAAGACCTTCTTCGCAAACTACACCAACCCTAAGATCCCTGACAGCGTGACGCCCGAGTTCGTCTCTATCGACGGCGGCAAGAAGGGCGACTACTCGCGCGTCCAGTCCAGCAACAACATCGAGAGCGCTCTCGACTTCATGGCCGCCTACTCCATCATCTACCCGCAGAACACGCGCCTCTACCAGGTCGGCGACGGCGTCAACGTCGACTCCGTCGGCACCTTCAACATCTTCCTCGACGCCCTCGACGAGTCGTACTGCTCCTATAAGGGCGGCGACCAGCCGTACGTCGACCCTGCCTACCCCGACCCCAACGACGGAGGGTACACCGGCCCCCTGCAGTGCGGCGGCGCGCCCGTCAGCAACGTCTTCTCCGTCTCGTACGGCCAGATCGAGGGCGCGCTCCCCCGGTTCTACCAGGAGCGCCAGTGCAACGAGTGGGCCAAGCTCGCGCTGCAAGGCGTGTCGGTCATCTACGCCTCTGGCGACAGTGGCGTCGCCAACCGGTACAACGCGGGCTACCCTGATAGCTGCCTCGACTCCAAGGACAAGTATGTCGATGCCAACGGCACGCGCTTCTCGCCGTCCTTCCCAGCCAACTGCCCGTACATCACCTCGGTCGGGGGCACCACGCTGCGCACAAACGACGTCAAGGACGGCGAGAAGGCCGTGGACCGCTTCGGCTCCGGCGGTGGCTTCAGCGACATCTTCCCCCGGCCTTCATACCAGAGCAAGGCCGTCGACAACTACCTGAAGAGGTACGCGCCCAGCTACGGCCCCGACGTCTTCAACTCGAGTGGCCGTGCGTTCCCAGACGTGGCTGCTCTGGGCGACAAGGTCGTGACGGTGTCGGATGGCAAGACGTTTGGTGTGGGTGGCACGTCTGTGTCGGCTCCCATCTTTGCCTCCATCGTGACGCTGTTGAACGAGGAGCGCCTGGCAAAGGGCAAGAAGCCCATCGGGTTTCTGAACCCGACTCTGTACCAGCATCCTGAGATCTTCAATGACATTACCGAGGGGAACAACCCCGGGTGTGGCACCAAGGGATTCCCTGCTAGTGCTGGATGGGACCCGGTCACAGGGCTGGGAACGCCGAATTATAAGAAGATGAGTGCCCTGTTCAACAGGCTGCCCTAGATGAGGGCACGCGGTATGGTACATAGAGCAAGAGTATACACGATGTCGACGAACTTGACCTAGTCTTGATGAATGGTGTAATATAAATGTGGTTTCGCCATCTATTCTGTAGCGAAGCAGCCATATCTGTTTGAGTTCGACATCAGCAAAGCCACTGTAGATTGTGCCACTGCTCGAGTGAGTTGCTGTCGTTTCAGCACCATAGGATCGACCATGAAGCTATAGTAACGAGTCAGCGATGCCCTTGCTACTCACTATGGGAGGAAATAGTCCATAACCACTACTGACGGAACATGCTCCCCATCACGAGTGCCTTCGGAATGGGTTATTTCGATACCACCCATAGATCTACGTCATTCCGATTCTCAGTGCCCGGCAAAGGTTGCATCACTCTCACACGAGTCAGTGCAGCGCTGCGACAAGCTAGCGGCCACGACTAATTAACCCACGTCTGGAGCTCCATCCGACTTGGACCTTTATCCACACGCTTATCAATAGATGGATCGAACCCATGGCTGACTCTGGCGCGACACCACCGGCAGCACAAGACTGGACGGGAAAGTCGAACGCGGAACGAAGAAGGATCCAGAACCGCCTCAACCAGAGGGCGAGCCGTCAGTATCCCACCAGACAAACACAGCACGAGAAGCTCACATTTCGCAGGCAGGAGGAAGGCCCAGCAGCAAAATGAAGCGGCCGGAAGTTCCGGCCCTCGCCGCTTCATAATCTACGTGGACAAGCAGGATGGCCGTGCTGGCCAGCGCACGCCCCGACCGGCGTTGCCTGCCCCGACGGACCATCCCGGCCAGATGCCCAAGTTGCACATCTGCGACCTGACCGCGGCTGATCAGGAGAGATTTATGCAGGGCCTACAGAGAGTCGTCAACCGCGGCCTCACGGATCACCTATTTTCTGAGCATCTACTGGCGCCGGTTTCGCAGTTCAACATCATCCTCGCCATGTACTCCAACGCCACATACCTCGGCCTCACGGTGGAAATGCTAAAAGAAGACATCATCTCGCCTTTCAACACTCCCCGGCCCGCGGCATCGACTCTGAACGCGCCGCCCAGCCTGCAGCCAACGGCTCTGCAGAGGCAGGTGGTCCACCATCCCTGGCTCGACCTCTGCCCCGTCGCATCCGTGCGCGACTGCCTGCTGCGCAACGCGGGCCGCTACGACGAAGAAGAGCTGTGTTTTGACTTTTACACGGGCACTGGCGATGGCGAGGGCCGAACGGGAGTGCTGGTGTGGGGTGAGGCGTGGGACCCAGCGTCGTACGAGATGTCCTCGGTGATTGCGAAGAAGTGGTCGTGGATCCTGAGGGAGTGTCCCGACGTCGTGAGCGCGACGAATTTCTGGCGAGAAACGCGAGGGGAGGCGCCGCTTGTTTTGGACGACGAGACGGGTGATTTCCAATCATCAGTTTCTACGGCCGTCGCAGTGCGCCACCAGGCCATGTCCTCGCTTGATTGAGAGAAGGGAGGCTACACGATATCGCCCTTCGAATGGGAGAGGGAAGTCTATAGCTCCACTCAAAGTTTGGCGGAAGCTGAATAGGTGCTAAACTCCTCGCTTGATTGAGGAGAGAATTGAGACTACACGATGTCGCGCTTCGAATGGAAGAGGAACTCTATAGCTCCACTCAAATCTTGGTGGAAGCCAACTAGATGCTAAACTCCTCACCAATCAGCTCTTCACTCAGTGCCCAGAGCCTCGCCCAATTATCACGGTCGAGGATGTGAGAATGCAGCTCTTCCTCCGCCACGGCATTGTTGTGCAGATACGCGCCGTTGGACCTCGTAATCGTCGGATCAACCATTCCCGTGATGATGGTCGCGGCCCCTTCGGACGTACCCGTCCAGGCCGACATCTGGTACTCTCTCCCGTCTAGATCTCGCAGGGCTGGCAGACAGCTCGTCAGTATCGGTCCAATAGAGCAGCCGTGCGTTCTCGGGGGAGGGGCTTGCCTCGGCCGGATTCTTTCAGCGACTTGACCATGTTGCCGAACTCGGGAGTGAAGTGGCGTTGCAGCCCGGAGCGCACGGCTGAAGCTGCAAGTTAGCTGTCTGCTTATTCGGTTCGGGGTCTTGTGGTTACGGACCGCCGGGATCGATGCTAAAGGTCCTGATGCCACCATGGCCAATCTTTTCCGCCAGCGACTTGACAAACATGACTCTGGCGGCGTTGGACTGGCCGTACGCAGCGAGAGGCTCGTAGGCTCTCCCATCCTGCACGGGTCAATAATGGGCCAGTCGATTCCGGATGGAGAGTTGACTCACCCCAAAGTTGATGTCTTGAAAGTCCAGCTTGCCGGTGCGGACAGCAGAGCTGGCCACGACGATGACGGACGACGACGGGCCGGTGACCTGGACTTTGGGCAGCAGGAGCTTGACCAACAGGAAGTTGGCCAGGTAGTTGACTCCAAACTGGCTCTCCACCCCGTTGGCCGTCTTGGCCCAGGGCGGGACCATGATGCCTGCGACGGCGGCGACGTGGTCAATCTCGGGCACGTCGTCTAGGCTCTTCGCCGCCCTGCGGACGTCGTCCAAGTCGGCGAGGTCCATCTGGAGAAAGCGCGTGGCCACCCGGGGGCTCTTCTCTCGGATCCTCTGAACGACCGGCTCGATGCGCGACTCGGACCGGGCAGAGAGTATGAGGAGGCGAGGGCCCGCGGCGCTGACTTGGACGGCCAGCTCGCCAGCGATGGAATCGCCCGAGACGCCAGTGATGAGGACTATGGAGAGTCAGAACATGGGGATATCGAGCCGAGAAGTCCTAATACTCACTCGTCTTGCCTGTGAGAGCCTGTCCATATCGTTCAAGGACAGCCTCTGACGGAAGGACTTTTTGCGCAGACATATCGGTGGCAGTGATTGTTGGCTCGTACGAGACGCCTTGAATGACAGATGCGGTATTCCATTTCGTCCAAGTCCTCCATCACCATATTTATACCCTCTCAACGACTCAAACCGAACAAGTCCCCAAAACACTGCACAACCTCCAGATGTCCAAATCGAGTTAGATTCCTGTCATCGTCGTGCATTAGCCGTCAAGACAAGGTGCGCCTCCACCATCGAGCACGATGAGTGGACCCGGTGCGATGGTCCTGCAGAGGCTGAGGTCGTTGGCGGACTTGGCTGCGTGTGGAACGGACATATCGCCACCGGTAAAGCCGTTTACAAATCAGCTCTCCCTACGAGTGTTCGATCGAGTGCGTCGTTGTTGGTGAGGCGTCGCTGGGAGTGTCGTGCAAGCGGTTGGCGACTACACCAACGCCGAGAAACATGACACGGAAATAAGTCTGAGTACCGTAGAGAGTGGAACAAGTGTGGATTCAATGCTGCTTAGCCCTGACACTGTCTATCCTTGGTCATACGACGACTCGGCGCTGTGTATGAGGCCATCATCACCCGCCAGACCACCGTTGCGCAGAGTAAATCCCGACTTGGTCACTCACGTCGTCCTCTACACCCTACCACCGGAGCGCGAGCAGCCCCTTGGGCACGGATACTGCGCATCAAACTGCCACAGGAAGTAGGGATCCGTCTCATTGGTCAAGACGTCCCCCATCAGATTCGGCGTGCCGCCCAGACCGACCGACCTGGGCCGGAACACCTCGCCTCGACGAAATGCGAATCTGCGTCCAGCCCTTGTCGAGCAGGGTATCCATGCTAGTGCCGTAGATGTACTCCCTGAATCCGGCCCAGCGAATCGCAGAAGCACACATGGCGCAGCTCTCAGCGTTTGTGTACAGCGAGAGGTCTGCGAATGCTCGGAGCGCCTCTCTCGGGGTCAGCCTGTACGGGCCATCTCGATCAGTGAGTATTCGCACTGCAGTTGTTGATGGCCGCGATTTCCCCTACCAAGGTCAGCGTCTGATGTCCCATGTGCGTTCTCGCGAGCGGCCATACCGTGCAGGGTGGGATTGCCGCTCCTGGATGTTCGTGTTGGCGCCGACGCAGACGACCTGCCCGAGACCAGCAGCCGTGTGATTCACAACCACTGCTCCGAACGCGGCGAATGGACACGGGTTTCTTCAGCACATCGACCAAGGCCTCGTTGGCCCTTCTCATCCAGTGCGCCCTGGTGCTGAAGGGAATGTCGTTGGTGCTGGCGCGCCCGCTGAAGATGGCCGCGTGTGGTCCCCCCGCGTGGGCTTCGTAGTAGCCTTGGGCAGAGACAACCGCCGAGGTGGCAAGGATCGAGTGGAAGACGCGGCTCGAATGCATCGCAGGGTGAGTATTGTGTGGTGTCGGCTTCAGAGTTGCGCGAGAGGGGCGGATGAGGTCTCCTCAGATGCAGCTGCGTATCTTCTCCTGTCGTCTAAGTGATGAGCCGCAGGTGCACAGGCTCTTGCGGACTTCCTTTCGCTATTCAGTGTTGATGTGAAGGTCAGATCTGCTGGTGAATGTGTGACCAAAGCTGAATGTAAGGTCTGGAATCCAGCCCTGCTGTCGGAGTATTTATAGACGCCCATTCGCGAAGTGAGGCTGCTGGTAGGCAAGAAGATGGTGAGGGCTCTATTTATAGCGGCCACCTCGCTGTGCCCTCACTGTATCGAGGTCAATTAGGTAGTCGGTTCCAGGTCAACAGGCCATGCGAGCTGCTGGATCAACGAAGGGTATAGCTGTATTATTTATTCATGGAGGAATAAGGCCTTTTATGCAGACTAATCTCCTAGCTAACAAGTAGTTGATTGGAACTGTGACGCCCTGTGAATCTTGACTGAAAGTCGCGAAAGCCGGAGCTACAGTGCCCACAAACGCCTATTTCACGTCCTGCTCCCTAGCTGCATCTAATCCTCCAATCCTCTTGTTTGCAGCAAGGATGGCGCTCTGGCTGTTGAACAAATCTTTCATTCAGTAGTCGTCCCCTCCAAAAATAAATGTAAAAAAAAAGGGGGGGAAAAGGAGGGAAAGGATTGTGTTTCACACCTTGGTGGAGGTGCCTGCGGAGTGTTGCAAAGTCGCTTCAAGCAACGACGCCGGTGGACAGGCATCTGCGAATTCTCATCATTCGTTCATACACAATTATGATGCCCTCGTCTTACCAGTGCTGGCTGAGAGATCGCAAGTGTCTGTCGGCAGCTACTGCCACTGCGTTGGTGAGATGCTCATTATGCACAATATTGTGTCTTGATTAGGCTGACCTCTGCCATTCAAGTATCAATAGCATTATCTTAAGAGTCTTCTCTGGTTGGTCTGGTAACTGGCCGCAGACACTGCTTCACTATGAGACCACCGAACCCCTTCCTCACTAATACACGGAAGACGGCTCATGGAAACAAGGACGCCAAGAGGAAATGTGGCCAAACAATGGCATCCGGCATTGGTATGAGATGTGCTTGGGAGACAAGGAGCACAACATCACACGAGGATCCCAACCAACAAACAATAACTCCAACTAGGTAAAAACACTCGAGGTCGTGAGAGACGTGCTGATGGAAGACATGTTGAGATTGATGTGTTCTCTACGGATTGGTGTGAGATGCCGGGACTCGGAGCTGACTTGGTGTAGAGGGCAGTTTGATAGAATGAGAGTCGTACCAGTGCTGCAAACCGCTTGGAACGGCATGTGGACGCACCAGATAACTTTCAAACTTATGGAAGACGCGTCCAGCTGGGCGTGATGCAAGATCGATTTACCTGAGCTTTCTCGACTTGTCTAGTTGGCTTGGTGGCCGAGTGGCCGGATGAACTTGAGAAGAGCCAGACATGAATCATGCAAAAAGCTTTCGGCTGTTGATGTACCCTGCCAGAATAGACCCAAATAAAGCACAACCCATAATGCAGCTAGTAATGCATGGACTTCTTGCAGTGATGCTCGGGGCAAGAGAACCGGTCGATTGAAGCCAGACGCCGATTTGACTCATTGCACCCGCCTCACTTCATTTGCAGATGACTCCCTGTCTGAACATCTATCATGTCCCCAAAGCATTTCAAAGCACTTCCTGGACTTCTGCCAAGGTAAACGCACACGCACATTGGAATGAGACAGAAGCTCACTTCCAGATCCTGGGGCTCGGAGATGCTTGGGAAACCATAACACGCTGATGAGCATATGTAACCTGCCCGTAATTACCTGGAAAGGCATGGGAGAGACGAGAGTGCGTTAGGCCTGATGCGCGAGTGTTGGTCGCAGCATCGCATATTACCTTCAAATCATCAGGCGGCATCATAATTCTGTCCCGACATAGGAGACGGCAACTAGGCCAATGGCAGGGCAGTAGCCCTGTTCAATTAATGCATCTGAAACTGTGCGGGCGTGGTTGTTCAACTGCATGACGAGTTGATCGCTTCATCTTCCCCAACGACGTATATTCGCTTGCCTGAGACGTATCGCGGCTGAGCAGCAGCCCATCCAGTGCCCGTGAAGCCTCACAGCGTGCATTTTGAGACGAGTCCACGTTGAATGAGACGTTCAAGATGCGCGTCATAATTAACGGCGTGAAGTATTACTCTACGCACGTCGCGCGACATTACTCAACGTAACTCCAGCTGAATAGCTGAATACATGACTACTTACTCACCATGTCCAAGCCATCGATCCGTGGCGCATGAGCAGCACCCTCCTGCGGCCTCTCATTCATTACAAATACTGCAAATCTATGTTGGAGTCCTTACCCCAACTTCCGAGTGTTCATGTGGGTCATCGGACAACTTGGTCCGTCACCAGGTCCGTGTTCGGCCTCACCTCAAAGAGCACTTTGCCTGCCACCAACGGCAATGTTCGAATAAAGAACTGCAGCTCTACCATGCAAGACAAACCCCCGAGGAAAAGGGCGTGCAGAGCGTGTCAGAGGCGGAGGAAGAAGTGTGATGTGCGTCTCCATCCGCCCCGGGAAATCCGGCCTAATCTCAGTGCCCATCTCTAGAACGTGTTCCCGTCCTGCGGCCCATGCAAGAAATGGCAAATTCTCTGCGAATACAGTGCGCCCGTCCCAGAGCGTGGGCTTCTTGGTCAAGCTTGTCGGCAAGTACGGCAGACAGCGACACCGAAAGCGCCAGCTACCGAGCCAGCTGAACTTCTTAACGGGCCACGCGCGGCCCCAGTCATCGCACACATGCCAGACAAGAAGACGATTATCGAGCTCCTTGAGATATTCCTCACTAGATTCCGGGCCTTGGTCCCGTGTTTCCATGAGCGGCGGCTGAGAGATGCCATTAATCGAGAACACTTGCAGTCCGAAGCCCCGGTGCTAGTCTACGCGATCATCACCATGGCGGCCAGGTATCACCCCGACGAATCCATCCAGCGTCAAGAGCAAGGCTGGCATAAGAATGCCAAGCTATCATACGATCTAACGGGCCACGCGACCCAGCCCGCCCTGCGAATACTGCAGGCGGCAGTCTGCCTTCTCTGCTACTCCACCATGGTGTGCGACTTCTCCACGCTGTGGACGTTCCAGGCAAAGGCATGGAGGCAAGCCTCGGCGAGTGGTTACAACGCAATTGATACCACACTTGATATCAGGACCGCGTTTGTCACACACCCGACGAACGAGGCCGAAAAGGAGGAACGTCGCCGCGTTATGTGGCTGTTGTTTTTGTTTGACCGTGCCGGCTCTTTCCCGCTGGGTTGGCCCCATGCTATCGACAGGCGATACTTTGTCGTCAATTCACCAATGGCCGAAGCCTCATTCCAGGCAGATTATCCCCTTGAACCGTCTCCGACGCCGCCGCCGCCGGATCCCTTTCAGTCCTTGGTGGCGACATATGAGACCCTCGGGCGTGTGGTGGAACACACACACATCCTTCAGATCCCGACGGATCCGGAGACTTACCAGAGAGAGTTCCATGCCCTGTCTTCTACTTTGGACGCATCGGCAGAGGATTCCACGAGTCTAATTGTCGATTTACAGGGCTTGGCCCCACGAGTCCAGTATCAAGTCTTGTGGAATCACGTAATGATCCACGCTACAATTATCATTCTACACCACCGCTCCGTGGAAGAGTGGGCGTTCATTAGCGGAGCCCAGGCAGCAGAACAGCTCCACGAAGCACACATTCAGCACTGCTTCGACGTGGCCAGCGCAATGATGCAGCTGATTCGCAGACTGGAGGCCGACTCCTGGAGCCTGCTGAATAACCCAATAATCGTCTCGGCCCTCTACGTTTTCGAGCGGATGCTCATCATTCGCTGGCACGACACAGGGGACTCCAAGTACCAAGCCGATATCCTGTACCTCCTCGGGCTGTTTTCGCACTTTGCCACTGAGTTTCCAGAGCTGGGGCAGAGGGTTTCCTCCAAGATTAGGAGTGACATGGATTTGGGCGGCGATAAAGTCCGCACTCTGAGGGCCTTGGGGTCCAGGGCTGGGGTGTCTGGCTGCTCTACTCTCAGAAACTGACGGCGCCCATTATTAAGAGACGATGAATATAACTATAAATAGCTACAATAGGCCGGCATCACGACTTGGCACTGAAATAACTCGCCCACGTACTTCTCCTAGACCAGTAATTTCCCGCTATTCGGCTTGAGGGTCTCTCCAGCAATAGTACGATCCTTCATGATGTAGAGGTATGCTTCAGCGACGTCTTCTGGCCTGCCAAGCTGTCCTGTCGTGGTGGCCTTGCGGGAAGTTTCCAAAAACGCCTCAAGCGCTTCCGGGGTACTGAACCGGTCGCGAACCTTGTCCGTGATGATAAAGGCGGGAGCAACCAAGTTGACTCGTATAGGCTGAAGATCAAGCGTGAGCGAGCGACTGAGCGCTTGCAAAGCACCACCAACGGAGACCAGGAGTGAGAGGTCCCGTCTCGGCTTGTCGGTGATGGTGCCTCCGGTAAAGGTGAGCGAGCTGTCACCCGACACCTTCATATACTCGGGGGTGAGCTTTTGCGAGGATCAGGGCGCTGTAGAGACGAATTGACAGTCCCTCTGGGATGTGAGCGACTGTGAGTTCGGACAGGGGCAGGGGGCTAGGAGGGCTCCCAGCAGTCAACGCGATGTGGTCAAGTTTTCCAGCTGCCGTGGATTTCTCCAAGAGACTCTTGATGTTGTTCTCGAGATTGGGGGTGTCAGCAAGGTCACAAGCGTAGCCGCTAATCTGATCATCCCTAGCGGACGGGTAGGAATCGCGGAGACGATCGATTGCGCGTTGGATGTTCTGCTCGTTGCTCCCCGATAGAACAACGTCGGCGCCGTGCTCAAGGCATCCCTCAGCGGTGGCGAAGCCTATGCCAGAGGTTCCCCCAATGAGGAGCACACGCTTCCCGAGGAGCTTGTTGAATTTGAGGGGGCGTGCCATTTCGGTGAGAGGTATATGATTGGAGAAGAAGATGAGAGTGTGTTGGAAATCGCTTGATGGACTTGGGTTGAGAAACTCTGGCTATTTATACACGAGACTCCTGCTCGAAACGAGCGGTCGGGAACAAAGGGATTCGTCACTGTCATAGACCCCAAGCGGCGGCTCACGACATAAAGGCACTCTGATTCACACCATGTTTGTAATCAATTCAGCTGTGGACTGACCAGGTCATTCCTATTTGGTCACATATTGAGGCGTGAGGGATCTCCGAGTATAAGTCGATCGCTTGGATAGAGACGCGCTAGGCGGGCTTCGGGACGCTAGGCGGAGGCACTAGGCGGGAGCTAGGCGGCGGGATCAAGCTGGACGCATTGGTGTATTGAATCCAGGTAGTCTTAATGGTGATGCACTTTTATCCTTGGTAGTAATGGTGACTGACACCAGGGTGTTCCTTGGGAATCAGATGTGAGGGCTGCGGAAAGAAATGGCGAATTAATAAGAGAAGTACGTAATCGGAGCATCACATAACAGCCAACTGAACACCTCTGGTAGGGCCGAGTCGAGCTCACCACAGCAGCCAGGCGAGCGAGCCTATGCCGCAGCATCCTCCTGGTCGAGTCTGTTACTCCGGTGTAAATTTAATCAGATCCGCCTGCCAGATGCTGTCCCAGCTTTGTTCATGTTAGTTTGTTGGTGTCCAGCTAATGAACCTACCCTAGAGCACCTACCCTAGAGCACCTACCCTATAGCATTCATTTCGGCGACTTCCTCATCGAATGTCCGTCTATATACCTACAGACATTTAATACAGATGATATAACACAACTGGCCAATGATGATGTCAATAGCTCGCTCAATATAGAATTGCCAAAGTGTACATCGTGTCTAGATGAAATATATTTACAAGTTAAGTCACATGCTGAAATATCAAGTGATGCGTGTGATGACGAGAAAATGTTCAATGAGAAATCGCACTTCAAAGAGGCAGCCTTATGAGCGTTGACAAAGGTAAACCATGTTCCTCTGATAAATGTTGATCTCAGCAAGACTCCTTTCAATGGAATCCCTCTATGCACCGGACCTTGCTTTCGTGCGTATTGCTCAGTGGAACAGCTTGGACCTTGTCACCCTCCGGCGGTGTAGATTTATTGAAAGGAAATAGCGGGCGCTCGCCCTGGTACAGCAGAGAGTGTTATGGCGTCTGGCACGGGTGAGACATGCCAGCTTACGCACATGACTAACACGGAGTTTGAGGCCAGGCGGAAATACCGTCACTTGTGAAGCTACCTTGAGGCCGCTGTTTATTGCCTCTAGTCCATCCAGGAAGCTCCGTGGGCAGAGCAATGAGTTGCCAGGGCTGAAATCTAGGTAGCGGCCACGTGCGTCGAGACATGGATCATCCTGATGAACACAACGGCCGAAGTAGGTTCAATATGACCGGTCAATTTCCTTATCCCAAAGCCGAAGCGACCGCTTTCTGGACATTTGTACGCGGTCAGACCTTTTCTGACGGGGTTTGGCGGGTCTCGTACACAAAATTGCACCATCTGTCAGACCGCTGGCTTATCCATCAAGGGCTGCAGGGATGCGGCTCCACCGACAAGTGAGGAGCAAAGAAAGTAAGACGCACAAGGCACGATAATGAGTTGACAGGCCTGATCATGGCGACTGTGATTTGGTTGCTGGTGTGCTGTTGATACTACGCATCCACTGTCCTGCAACCTGGGCGGCTACTTTCGTCGCCACACTTGTAAGACGAGAGCCCGTGGAGGAACTGATTCCATCTTGTATGCCTGTAGTTGAACCCATCTGGCACCGCTCGCCGAGACAGCAATGGGGATGTAGAGAAGAGAGACTCATGCACTAGTGCTTTCCATGTCTCACTGAGTCAAGGCAAGGCTAACACAAGTTGACAAACAGACACCCAAAGGATTCTTCAACGGCCGTGATCAGAGTTTGGCAGAACCCGAGGCAATTGAGCCGTATTCTGTCCAATGCTGGGAATGATGGGGCACATGCTCCCAGTTCATAGTGGCACTCGAGCATGCCTCCGCAATTCTCACCCGTACAGACTGCAGTGACTAATGCGTACCCCGAGTGAGGTTATCGTGACTGCTACAACCCGCATGGGCGCCAGGGAAGTTGATGACGCCTTGGCTGTGAGAGGACACACTCAGCGCATTTCTGACCAAGGTGTAAGCTTCGCCATTTCCGAACCTCTGGGGTCGTAAGCCATGGCACACATACTTGCTTCGTGTGGATGGATCCAAGTAAGCATTCATTTTCGGCAGCAACGGACTAATACGGTATAATGACGGGCAACGAGCCAGATTCTGCTCGCTCGCCCGTCTTATACCCTAGACACACAGTCTACGGCTACGATTCCAGCGCGCTGGTCGTCCTGCCAGCTTGGGTGCGTCTCGGGAAGCGAGTCTGTCTGTGGGAGACGTGCGCATTCTCTCCACGCGATGATGGAGTTCACACGCTCCACGCCAGCGTAATATCGCCGCCGTTGACAAATGTGGGCGACGCAGACAGCGGATATCGCCGCCTGCCCCGTCTACCCCGTCTTTCCTTGCCTCAGAGCTTCCGGATTTGCTCAGACGATTATGCATTCCCAGCCACAAACCTCACAGTCTCGTCTTACGAGCGGCCCGTTTCTGGCGAACAGCCAAAGACCCGCGAGGAGCAAGCCATGTGCTCGGCTCCTCGATACTGCCCTCTTCTCACAACTCATCCCCACCTAGGCAGCAGTCATTCTCGACACCCACAATGACATTCATTAGCCCTGATTGGCGTTCTCTGCTGTGGGGGGGCTCCCGACCTCTCGGGCGGACCAAAAAGCAATTACACGGCGGAGCTGTCAAAAGTCCCTGTCAAACGGGATTTGAGAACGCCGGAGAGATTCACTTAGAGCCTCCGTCCACGCCACTCCGCACGCAAAACGTCCCGTATCAGGTCGGGCCCGCAACACCTGTTCACTGAGTCGGTGCCATGAACGCGATCGTCCACTGCCGGGTCCTTCACCCCGGCCTGCCCCATCATGACTGTGTTCGTCTCCAGCACGCGGTGCCTTTTAACCCTGCCTCGCCCACCGACAGAGCCCGTCCTTGTGCGTCATCTCCAGCAGCTACGACTTCCTAACTCGATTGAAATCCCATCCTGCAGCTGAGATATGTAACGACGATACGCGACACAGGGCAACGTTGGATACTGCGACGGGCAGTGGCGATGCAATGGAAATGGCGACTACAGCGGCAGGAACCACAGAGTTTCAAGTCTCGACATACTGGAGGAATGTGACGACTTCGGTTTTGACGATATTTATCGCGCTGGCCACCATGGCATATGCGCTGCGGATATATGCCGTGCATTTCAAGCAGACGTGCATGAGGTGTCAGGACTACGTGATGGGGCTTGGGCTGCTATGTGCATTTGGTGCCAATATATCTACCATTATAAGTGAGCTTTTTCTCGCTCCCGTATCCTGATGCAAGGTGTTTGATGTACGAGCTATGCTGACGATTCGATAGGTTCATGGCAAGGACTCGGGTTGCCTACGCGGGAACTCCCCAAACACCAAGTCGTTGCGGTTCGGTTTGTGCGTGTCCCTCGACGAACCCAAAGTTGTCCGAAACGACGTTCGGGGTGTGCTAATGAAAGAAATAGTGGCTGTATTTGACGATGAAGTTTTGGCCGCTGGCCGGCGGCGCCAGCAAATTGTCTATAATATGCTTTCTCATGGACCTCTTCGGCGCACGACCATGCCTACGCAAATTTCTCATCTCATTACGCGTGTTAGTCGCCGTGTGGTGGACCAGTGCCCTTTTTTCCGACACATTCCAGTGCTGGCCGGTGTCCTTTTTCTACGACAAGGATCAGAAGGGCAGCTGTATGCCGCATCAGCGATCGCTGTTCATCGCCATGGGGACTCTTTCTTTGGTCGGGGACCTGGCTATCCTGATGGCGCCACTGCCTACCCTCTGGGGTTTGCTTCTGTCTAAGAGACAGAAGTGGGCTTTCACAGTCATCTTGTCGCTGGGAAGCTTGTAAGCTATGCTGATGCCCAGCAGACTCTAGTATCTGGACACTCGACGACTGACCGTGGACATTGTGAATTAGAACCTGCATATTTAGCATGCTCCGGCTGATTGAGTTTCGCCATTTCGACCTCGACGACCTGTGTGAGTTGGATGACACAGGCTGCATCCCGCCACGTAAAGCTAACTGTCGCAGCATCATCAGCCTGCCTAGAGCAGATATTCTCCTGCCTCGAAGTCGACATGGCCGTCATCTGCGGCTCCCTGCCAAAAACGAAACCGCTATTCACGAAATTCCTGGGCTTCGGATCTACCGATCCCTCTTTTGCGGAGCGAAACTGTGGGCGACCCCAAACCTGCTACCTGGCCAGACGCAACCCTGTCCGGTCGTCGACTTACTTTCACGAGCTGTCGGGACTGGAGACAACTGTGACGTGCCCTAGCCTCTGTGCTAAAAGCCCGACGGAGAAGGTGGCGAGGAGCTCCTCTGATATTGATGTAAAGGGAATTGAGGTCTTTACTCGCATCGAGCAGGACGTGTCGGATCGCAAGCCGGGTGATCAATAGGTGCTATGATTGTTGCATGGACGGCACATGGCGTACGGAAGATACCAGCATAGCGACAGTGCTTTTCAACATACATTACACTTAATCTTTTTGCAAGTGAGGCAAGGGAATTGTTCATGGTGATGAGCAGTTCTTCGAGTGACGGCTGTGACTGTGCCTCAAGCTGGTAAATTGTATCACGGACCCTCAAGATAATGATGCGGTATTCAAATACAGATGCGTCATAGAAGCTTAATGCCCTGTTTGAAGTTGTCACCTCAAGAACCTGAATGCCTCGGTCCACTTCGGACTCTTGACTTCCCCCAGGTCGCCTGTCTTGACTGCGACGCCCTGCCAAGATGTCTCATTGCTCATCTGCATGTCTTTCTGCATGCACTTCACCCCAAGTCTTTGGTGTAGCACTTGACATGCTACTTGGTAGCTTGTCTGCTGCATCGAAAATCTTGTACGCAATCCAATCACTGCTGCAGACCCCGAAAATGTCAACTTATTCAATTGGCATGACTTATTGTGGTGGCTAGCCGGGAAGCCTACAAGACATGCAAGGTTCAACCGATATCTTCAGACCAGGTATATTTCCCATCCCTGCACACTGCAACCTGGCATGCAGTCTACGAGAATTCTCAACCAGCGGTGAGCACACTATAACCGAATTCAAGCAGCTAGTTCAACACTTCGCCTTGAACAAACCCACCTTCTGCGAAGCCTGACAGCCATCGGATCTTCCCTCGAAGTCTCCATGGGTATCCCGCTCCCGAACCCATAGTGAATGATGAAGAATGCGTCAGGGTGCATGCATACATATAAGCCAAGGGTAGAATGGGTAGAATTGAGTGCAGAGGATTGCAATCGACTCAAAGTATGCATAGTCAACTACTGTCAGGGATATAACCCTTTCCAGACCTACAGTCTGACGACAACGTAACAGCTTGTACTGGAAAACGTGCCCTAGCCAGCTTCCAATTCTTTGACAGCTGTGTTGACCACAACATGGCGTGCTATGCGAGTTGTTTGTGCTTAGCAAGTTGGCTAGGTTCAACGCCAATGGTCCAAGCACCCTGGGAAAATCTCCAATCATGGCTCAAACGGCTCAGCTTCATCTTTATTATAACAGAAGATCGGGATCTACACCCGACCCGCCAGCAGCCTACCGTCTAAAACATTTAATCTAGAAAGGGGCGTCATTTAAGAAGGATTCTTGCAAAGTATCACATTACTGTCCCGTGTCGCCGCTGATGGGAAGACGCGCACAATACCAATTGCACCAAGGTATTTGCGGTGCGTTAATGCCAACACCAATGCGAGAGAAGAAACAAAGCTGCTACCATACAGCGGTTTAGCTGGGCTAGACTCAGCGCTACACCAAATATACGTCGAGGGTCATAACGGCAACTTGCCGGTATGGTTACACGCTGGATATGTTGCCTAGGTCGCGGAAGCTGATGAATGATCATACTGTTTAAATTGCTGCCGACTTCTGTAAGGGCTGGATGGAATCTATCCGATTGTAGGCTCACTAGTGCCTGCGAGATTTAAATGCTTGCCAGTTCTCTTGGATCCTAGTACCTACATATTGTAATTCGACAAGTGCCGCATTGAGTTCCTTGGCAGCGCTATTGAAGAGAGAAGGCGTTCTCCTCGATGCAAGACTAACAGGGCTATATACAGAGACCGTCGTTCAAAGGTAACCCATTTCCAAAGCTCTTTGCCGCTGAGAGGCATGGGCATCTCTTCCCTGGTACCAACGCACCGAAATCACCGAACTTCAATGAACATATGACAACCTCACCTAGCTACATCTACATAAATGCAGAAAATACCACCATGATGATGGAGCTGACCATTTATAGGTTGGTGGCGAGCTGTGTCTGAACACCTGCCAGAGCTAGCCACGCGAATTGAGCACAACTACAACTTGTGTCGGCGTTGCTTTCAGCCCTGCAATAGGCAGATGATTTGATCAAAGACATTGCAAACTGGAGGAAATCCCCAACGTTGCTGCAATATATGCCTCTTTTACAGCAGCGACAATAGATTCGACCCCGGCCAACACCGTTGTCCACCGGGAAAGACATGAACATTGAAGGGGATATAGGCGTACAATTTATATCTAGGGGCCTGACATTACTCCTGTGATGGGAAGCATACTCCCTCCCACTCACACGGATCTTGCCGTCCCATTTCTAGCTTGCTGGTATGCCACTTTGTGAAGAATGCGAGGCGACCTGTCCCTCTGATATAAAGCAAAGAGAGGAAACAGACAAGACTGAGTATGTGAATATAGAGTTCTGGGGATCGACACAGTTGAGGAAAGGGTTATGGTGCTCTGCACAGTAGTTCTCGGAGAACCTCTATAAACCGCCCGTGATGTTGCCGACGAACATGTCTTATTTACTCCGTATGGCACAACAATGGCCATGACCCCCTAGGCTGAGGATATTACGATACTACCTTACAATTTTACGATTGCTTAGAACAGATAGACATGACTTACACACCGAACATGACCTTTCCAGAGGCGTGGCCTCGCAGGACGAACGGAAACATGTCCCGCTTCAGCATTATCAATTTGGCAGTGCGCTTGGATACTACTACTCACACCGACAGCCGGAAGAGGTCGAATCTGTACATGCCCTTGGGAGTCGTCTTCCAGCCGCCACCGTGACGCGTCTCACGTATGCTATGCATCCCGAACATGATGTCTATTCTCCCATCAGCCTGCAGTCGGGTTCTTTGATGTAGATTGGGGGCTGCAAGGCTAGAATTATGCCGATTAGTTTGTGAGTGCGGACGAAACGATTATTGAAGGCTATTGGGGGCTGAAGCCCTTGACTAACTACGGAAGTAGGGTTGGTGCTGGTTGCTCGCTGTCAGACAAGGAGATGTGCAATTGATGTTTTTCAAAATCGTCTCTACTTCGAAAGCTAGGCAATGATTCTTTTCTTATGTGTTTGCACTTCGGAAAAGTGGAATTCGCAACTTCTCAGCTTGAGCCACCAGAGTGAAGTTGTCCTCCGAGGTTCCGTCTCGGCTAACATACAGCTCTCTCGTGCAGAAAAGCCCCATGAGCGCATGATAGCGCGTCTTATTGGTTGTCAATTATGACTCTTTGTACTCCGTGGTGCTAATGGGCGACGTTAAGATGGTCAACAACGGAGTTCAGTTGAAACCATGGTAGTCCCGAATACACCAAGTCCTCGGCCTCCTGGTTAGTCTGTGACGCCTTTTGGCCTCCGGTCTCTAAAAAGTAACTTTCGCGAGACAAGGGCTTGTTTTTGTTGAAATAGGAGAAAGTCGGCGGAAGGCTGACGGCTTGCGGCGCCACATGCAGGTACGGAACCCTGAGCCGTTCGGAACCCTCATCGGAAGTAGACGAGACTCCCGATCAAGGGACATTCTTGTTTGGAAAAAGGACGTAAACATGATCGAGAATTATGTTCTATATCAAGACGCATCTCGCCGTCTTGAGTCCTCCTACTTCGCAATGCCTATGCAACAGTTCAGTCTCAGATTCCACCACCTTTCGCCTTCAACATGACAGCACCAGAGCAAGAGAAGCCATCGCCGGAACCCTCCGCGACACCAACCCTTCATATCACCGGCGACAATGCTGCTGAATCCCAATCAAAGCCCCCGGCCTTCAAACCATCTGGCCGCTTCTGGGCCATCATCTTCACCTGTGCCACGATCGGTCTCTTGAGCGCCCTCGAAAACACGGTTGTTACCACCACTCTGCCGCAAATCTCAACGGAGCTGCGCCTCGGCGCGGATTACGTCTGGGTCACCAATGTCTTTTTTCTAACAGGGTTAGTGACCCGTTCGCGACATTCCCGATCAATTTGACATTCTCGACTAACAACTGCACTAGAGCTGCCGTCCAGCCGCTGTTCGGACAGATAGCCAACATCTACGGACGAAGGTGGATCACCCTGACCATCGTTGCATTCTTCGTCCTCGGCAGCGGCATCGCGGGCGGCGCCAACAGTGGAGCGATGCTCATCGCTGGCAGGGCAGTGCAAGGCATCGGCTCGGGCGGGATATACATCATCGTCGACATCATCGTCTCGGACCTTGTCCCTCTGCGACAGAGAGGCAATTACATGGCTGTCATTCTCGTCATCTACACGGTGGGCATGGCTCTCGGCCCTTGGGTCGGCGGTGAGATTGTGGCAAATACAACATGGCGCTGGGTATTCTACATCAACTTGCCGGTATGTGGTCTCTGCCTCTCCTAGTCTGGGGGACCAGGACGACTGACTCATTTCCTCAGGTCGGCGGCGCTGCCATAGCGATGATATACCTCTTTCTCCACGTCGGCCACGATAGAACCAAGTCACACACTACCAAGCTGATGCAAGTGGATTACTTGGGGAACTTGATACTCATGGCGTCTACGGTGGCTATCCTATACGCGCTGACGTACGGAGGCGCCGTTCGCCCATGGTATGATGCTCGTATTCTCTCGCCGTTGCTCATTGGCGTGGCTGGACTGCCACTCTTCCTGTGGTATGAGACGAAAGCGAAAGCGCCTGTGATCCCGCCACAGCTCTTCCAGAGTCGCACAGCCATCGTCATATTTTGCGCAACATTTTTCAACTCGCTCCTGTTGTACTGGACCATGTTCTTCCTCCCAGTGTATTTTCAAGCCGTGTACATGGCCTCTGCCGCGCGTGCTGGCGTGCTTCTCCTTCCTGCCGTCTTCTTTGCCATTCCGGGCTCCATCGTGGCGGTCCTCCTTTTGACCAAGTTTGGAAAATACAAGCCAATACACCTCGCTGGCTTTGGTACGACAATAGCGGGCCTGGGTCTCTTTGCCTTGCTTGACCGGAACTCGTCCTTGGCGGCCGTGATCCTCATTCAAGTCGTGTTTGCAACGGGCACGGGATTGGTTTTGAACACTCTGCTACCGGCCGCTCAGGCCCAGCTTCCCGAGAGTTACCAAGCGTCGGTGACGGCGGCATGGTCATTTATGCGATCATTTGGCAGCATCTGGGGTGTCGCTGTCCCGGCAGCTATATTTAATAACCGCTTCTCAAAGCTCCTGAAGGAGAATGTTTCAGACGAGAAAGTCCTTGCCACGTTGGACGGCGGAAACAATGCTTACCAACACGCATACGCCGATTTCATATCGTCCTTTCCACAGCCGGCCAGAGATCAGATCATACAGACTTACTCTGGCGCCCTCCAGATCATGTGGAAGATCTCCCTCGCATTTGCAGGGATCAACTTTCTCATCATTATGTTAGAGAAACAGGTTCCTCTGCGTACAGAGCTGGAAACGGAATTTGGTCTCGACGAGAGCAGAGCGGACAAGACAGCTGGAAGTAGTCATCGCACACAAGCGGCCAGCCCAAAGCTGGAGGCTGGGGAACCGTAGAGAGTGTGCAGCAGACGACTCCCATTCCCAGGTTTGATAGACTGCGAGGTACTAGAGTAGGTGATGACTTGTTGTAATGGAGATTTCGGTGCGTGCGATTGAGACGAGGTAGATCAATGTCTGAGGAGTATAAACGTGGTGTAGTTGTGGAATATTGAACAGTATCTTGTCGAGTAGTAGAAGATAAATGCAATTCCAGACGTCCCAAGGACTCGTACATTGCTCAAGAAATATCCAGTAGATACAGCCGGCAATATAGTCAAGTCTCAATCAGTAATCCTGTTGATCAGATGGTCATTGGGCCGCCCTTTTCTCCCAGCATCATGATAGGTGCTGGCCAGGGTTAGGGTCATGGGCTCTCCGTCATCACCACACTCGTAGGATCAACTTTATACGCTGACAACAGCCACTGTGGGCAGAGGAACTGGCTCCTTCAGTGCTCTCCACCGCTGTGGCAGATGCCGCATCTCACTCACTCTTGAACTCCAAAGAGCGCCTCAACACCATCACGGTGGTCTCTTCACCCATCATCGAATCACGCTACACAGACACCAGGCCATCCCCTGCGCCATGACCCATCAAATATCCTCTGAAACAGCCCAGCGGCGCGAGCCCAGCATCCACTCGCCATGGCGGCGCTCTGCCTGCGACCGCTGTCGCAGTCAGAAGCTGCGCTGTGTGCGCAACGCCGATGACACAAAGACACATTGCATCCGATGCACCCGCATGAGCCTAGATTGCATCACCAGCTCTGCAAAGTCTCAGGCTCGGGGACCTCGGAAAGCACATGGTGGTGTGGTCTCCAGAGATGGCGCGGAGCCTGCCTGGTCACAGAACCGCAACGACACCGCCAACCTCACGGATGCCACCTTGATAAACCGAGTTTCAGAGGCGACACCCGAGTCGCTCTCTCTATCACTGCCCTCTTGTGGACACGAATACATCTCGTCGGCGATGGGTGAGGATACACCAATGCCGTCTGGCGCAGACGACGCCAGCAACGCCAACCTGTTCAACTTCACGCTCAGCAATGGCGGGCTTCTCTCGTCTCAATTAAACACCGCCCACGACACAATACCCACCTCGGCGCCCTCTCTATCATCATTCGGCATGACATCCGCGCCAGACTTTGACTTATTCTCTTCCTTTGGGGGACAGGATCTGCTCTCCCACCTCCCACCGTCGTATACAACTGCCCAAGATGAAGATGCGTCTCAGGCTACGGACAGCGTTGACTCTGACCCTGGGATCCAGCTGGCGAAGCTGCAGCAGAGTCTCGCCAGGCAGCTTGCCTTGGTCAAGACGACAGATTGGGATATAAGTAACCTAGTCATTCTTGCTGGCGCATGCGAACATGACTCAAGAACGTATAATCCGCTGGCCTCCATTCTCGCCAGCACAGGGGAGTTCTTAGCTGTCCTGACGCTCTTCAATTCATCTACGCCGACACATGCCTCTCGCTCATCATTAGAGACGCAACCGCCATCAACAGCCGCTGCAGTTTCTAGTGTCGCAGCCGTACCAAGCTCATCGCCACCAATCGTACATGTACTCGGCACCATCAGTTGCTACGTGCTTATTGTGTCCATTCTCGACTACATCTTTACGCACATTCTGGATGAAGTCCAAAGAGGCGATGGAGCCGAATCCAAATGGCCATTGGACTCTTCTGCCACTAAATGGCAGCAAACGGGCGCTGCCGTGCTGTTCGCCGGGCATTCTGTATCCTTGACGACGCAGCTGGGCAGTCGGCTGGTTGTACAGCTAGTAGAGTACCAGATGGAACTTCTTGAACAGGCGTTTGGGCTTCCGGCGGATTATTGCATCTCTATACGACGGCGGAGTGACAGCGAAAAGGGACGGACGGACGGCAACAGGATTCTTGGCCGCCAAGAGGCAAAATCGCTCGTGCAAGCATTATTCCATTCAGACGGGTCCCGCGACGATGATAACGTGTCTGCAATTGTACGGTCTTTAAGAGAGAGCTTGGACAGAGCACAGCGAGGACTAGAACCGGGCTCTTCTTGATGTGAAGCTGGCCTAATTGGCCAGCGCACCATCACCACGTTTAGCATTGTTGTTGCCTGCCTCAATCTATAATCTGGCCTAGTATGGCGTGATTGAGCAGCGGCTGGCGTGAGGAGAGGCTATTGGATGAAAATCACATCAACTACGCTTTTAGAGTCGGTCTAGCTTTCGAGAAGGATGAGACGAGGATATAAATTGGAAAGCGAAAATATAACGCCTTTTATCTCAGCATCTCAAGTGCAATGTGACAAATGGATGCGTGTCACGTAGTCAAGGCACACCAGTCTACAATGCTCAATTTCATTTTATAACCCTATTTCCATACTGAATACAAATTCCCTGCAGATTACATCGATAACCGTGGCGGTGGGTGCATCATCCTTGATCGTCATTTGACCCAAGGCTCTACAGGCAACTGTGCATCCTGGATAGAGACGAGCAGCCGTCTAACGATCCCTACATTGGCTTCGAGCTATAGAAATATCTTGTTAGAGACTGGAATGGAATGTGCCATGTGGTTAAAGTTATCCTTACGCCAAAGTCGAATAGGTTATGTTTGACTTTCTCGACCGATTCACCAGCGTCAACGGGCGCAGAAAGGGCGACTGAGAGCAGTGCAAGGAAGGCGATTGTCATCTTCATAGTGGCGGCGTATAATCTTGGAAGTTTTTAGAGGATATCTTGATGAAAGTAGATTTGAGATGTTGGGCTGATGAAGACGAGAGGGCTGAGAGGCGATGTTCCCGGCGAGTTTGTCAGAGCCGATACGGGCAGCGCAGACCAACGGCGATGAGGTCTCTGGTAAAGAGAATATTTGTAAGCCATTGATGGCATCGCTTACGAGCTAATCCAACACCTAACACGATATGCTTTTGATCGAGACTATAGCGACCATGTCGATGGATGGAATTTCTTCCGGGCAACTACTCAGCACTCTCTAAAACCCCCGTCTAATTTGCCATTCAATGAGTATTTCGTAGTCACTGAAGGAGGCACCAAGTCATCTTGCGTTTTCGTCACGCGATAGTATGCAATGTTAACTGTACAACGAATTATGCTCGATGTCCTCATGTGTGCACCAATATAAAGTCAAAACATGATATTCTAGAGCAAGAAGAGACTCCAGCGCTAAATACTCTAGATGCTGAAGACATTCAAGTCAAAGGGACCCAAAGACGACTTGTCAGTGTACTGGTGGCCGTTAACAGTGCCACGCCAGCCTCCAAATGGGGTTCCGAGTTCAAGGGTCTCGACCTTGTCGAACTTTGCAAACCACAGGGGAAGTGCGGATGCTAAAACAACATCTTTGGATCCAAAAATGTTGGACCATTGACTGGCAGAAGAGTAAACGCCAAAATCGAGCGTAGACCTCCTCGCGGCGTCGAACAATTGCTTTGCCATGGCTATATTGCCCTGGGCACCATAGTTCCAAGGGTGGCACTCTTTACTACTTTCGATGCCGATCCAAATCCTCCCAATGTGCATCTTGTTAGATTGGATGGTGGACTTGATCTCCGAAATCTGAGTCTCAAAAGGCTTGCATTTGTTGCCAGAGCCGGTGCAAGGGATCCAATAGGTGTCTATGTTGACAAAGCCTGCGTCACGAGCATCGAGGTAAGATGTGACAAAGTTTGGATCGACTTTGCCTCCAACACTACAAGATTCCTGATAGCCGCGGGGGATAGCCTTGGTGAAGCCATCGCTCAGTGCCTTTACCCACGCACTCGTCGGAACGGAGTCGGCGCTATCCAGGCCATGAATGAGAGCGTTGGAGACGCCGCTTAGCCAAAATAAGACGGATGTATTGAGCTTCATGATGTGTATGTTTGATTCAGGCTGGTGCCCCGTGTGTAGAATAAAGACTTATTTTTGGGAGGAGAATGCAAGTGTTGGCGGGGCGCGACGTCGGTAGAAGTAAGGATAGTTTATATAGCCATCAAACTGTGACGGGTGTCCTTAGAGACAAGTGATATTGGCCGAAGCCTAAGACAATATATATTGAAGTAAGACATACCCACATCGATTTCCTCCCAAACCTTCTTCTCCCTTGACATCGGGCACAGGGTTTCCGGCCTACCCAGATTCCGGCCACGACTATCTTAAGGAAAAGGGGTGTCCTGGGAAACCCCCCCCTCCCTCAGCGCTGCTGCGACTTCGACTCGATTCGACTCGGGCTGGCTAGACGGTATAGCAGGGCCGCTGTCCTCTCCTCTACCTGTACGGCCTTTATCCGCACTGCTCTCAGTTCAGCTCCAGCAATCCAAACAATTGCGAGACCTCGGACAGGCCTGCAAGTGTCTCGCCATCAAAGTCGCTGCTTGGTCGCGATCATCGAACAACCCCCCAGTCACACCAACACCCCCTCCCGACTGAGAGGCCGAATACTCTTCAGCAGATCTCCAATCCACATTCTCTCTCTCGCCTACATTTCTCACCAGGCCAATCTACACTGTGCCCTGCGTGAAGGCTGCGCGTCTCCAAGTCAACCCCCCTCCTCAATCATGACCGGCACAACCTCTCCCAGCAAAAAGGGCCCGACGTTCGCGCCGCGCAGCTGCCCGCAGGCTGCAATCGCGCACTGGGTGTCCGAGACACTTGCACGGCCCGTGTCCCGGCTGGGTTAGTTAGAGGAGGCGCGGATCCCACAATTGACGTGCGAGCGCTTCGAAACCAGTATCATAGGCAGCTTGTGCGCACATATGAACGATGCAAACAACATGCCAGTTTTTCTACGCCCCCACCCCTTACTCCCCCCTAACTCCCCCCACACAACTCCCCCCCCCCCCCTTTCTTACTCCCCCCCCCCCCCCCCCCCCCCCCCCCCCCCCCCCCCCCCCCCCCCCTTACACTACTCCCCACCCCCCCCCCCCCCCCCCCTTCTTACTCCCCTACTCTTACTACTCCCACCACTCCCCCTACCTACACTATACTCCACTACTCACCCCACACTCCCCCTCACTCCACCCCCCTCCCCCCCCCCACTCCCCCCCCCCCCCCCCCCCCCCCCTTCTTACTTTCTTACATACACCTACTCCCCCCCAACTCCTTACCCTCCCCCCCCCGTTACTCCCCCCCCCCCCCCCCCCCCCCCACTCCCCCCCCCCTCCCCCCCCCCCCCCCTTCATTACTCCCCCACTCCCCCCCCCCCCTCCCCCACCCATACTCCCCCCCCCCCCCACTCCCTCCCCCCCTACTATCCCCCCCCCCCTTACTCCCCCCCCCCCCCCCCCCCCCCCCCCCCCCACTCCGTCCCCCCCCCCTCACTCACTCACCCCCCCCAGTCCCCCGCCCTTTCCTTACTCCCCCCCCACTCCCCATTACTCCATACTTCCCTTACCTCCCCCCCCCCTTACTCCCCTACTTCCCCCCCCCCCCCCCCCCCACTCCGCACCCCCCCCCCCCCCACACTCCCCCCCCCCTACTCCCCCCCCCCCCCCCCCCCAACTCCCCCTACGCCCCCCCCACCCACTCCCCCCCTTTTTCTTACACTCCCCTTCCCCCCCCCCCCTCCCCCCCCCCCCCCTTTCTTACTACTACTCCCCCCCCCCCCTCCCCCCCCTACTCCCCCCCCCCCCCCCCCCCCCCCCCCCCCCCCCCACTCCCCCCCCACACTCCCCCCCCCCCCCCTTCTTACATCCCCTTTACTCCCCCCCCCTACTTCCCCCCCCCCCCCCCCTCCACCCCACTTTACTCACCCCCTACTCCCCCCACTACCTTTCTTACTAGACTCCACCACTCTACATCTCCCCCCCCCCCCCCCCCCCCCCCCCCACTACTTACTCTTTGTTTCTCTTACTCCCCCCCCTCCCCCCCCCCCTCCCCCCCCCCCTCCCCTCCCCCCCCCCCCCCCACTCCACACTCCCCCCCCCCCCCTCCCCCCCACTTTCGTACTCCTACTCCCCCCCCCCCACTCCCCCACCCACTCCCCCCCCCTTACGACACTTTACTTACTCCCCCCCCCCCCACTCCCCCCCCCCCCACTCCCCACCCCCACCTCCCTTCTTACTATCCCCACTTCCATCCCCCCACTTCTACTACTCCCCCCCCCACCTACTACTCCCCCCCCCCCTCCCCCCCCCCCCCCCTCCCCCCCCCCCTTACACTCCCCCCTACATCCCCTCCCCCCCCCCCTCCCCCTCCTTCTACTCCCCTCCCCCCCCCCTCCCCACCCCCCCTTCCCCCCCCCCCCCCCCACCCCTTCCTTACTCCCCCCCTACTCACTCCCACTACTCACCCACCATACTCCTCCCCTACTCCCCCACTCCCCCCCCACCCCCCCCCCCCCCCTCAACTACTCTTCCACTACTCTCCCCCCTCTACACTCTCTACACTCTCCCTTACTCCCCCCCCCCTACTTCCCCCCTTACTCCCCACTACTCCCCCCCCCCCCCCCACTCCCCCCCCCCCCCCACTCCCCCCCCCTACGTCCCCCCCCCCCCCCTTACTCCCGCCCCCCCCCCCCTCCCCCCCCCCCCCCCCCCCCCCGTCTACCCCTACTCCCCCACTCCCACTACTTCCCACCCCCCCCCCCCCCCCCCACTGCCCCCACCCCCCACTTACTCCCCCCCCCCCCCCCCCCCCACCTCCCCCCCCACTCCCCCCCCCCCGCCCACTCCCCCACTCCCACCCCACAATCCACTCCCCCACTCCCCCCCCCCCCCCACCTCCCCCCCCCCATACGTCCCCCTCCTCCTACCACCTACTTTACTCTTCTCCCCTAACTCCCCCCCCCTCCCGACACCGCCCCCAACTGCCCTTTCTTACTACTAACTCACGCCCCCACTCTTACTCCCCCCTACTACTACCCCCCCCCCCCCCCCCCCCCCCCCTCCCCCCTTCCCCCCAACTCCCCACTCTTACTCCACGTCCCCACTCCTTACCCCCCCCCCCCCTCCCCCCCCCCCCCCCCCCCCCCCACCTCCCTTACTTCTTATCCCCCTTACTCCCCCCCCCCTCTCTTACACTTCCCCCCGACTCTGCAATTTTATTGTAACGTGAAAAGAGAATTTTTATCTGAATGCTAAATGTAGAGATTCTATTTCCTTAAAAGGGTGTTAAAAAAACCAACATTATAAATACTTCACCAGGTTTCGAACCGAAGACGTCCAAAAAAAAAGAACGTGGCGTCATTCTCATACTGCCTTCTTCATTTTTGGATGTGACCACAGCCCGAAGGTCTTCAACATGGTACTAACTTAATGTATATTTCAATACGCCAGCTCGCACTGCACGTGACATGACCTACCGGCCAAACTGCCGCAGACTCTAGAGAAGGCAGCGCGCGATTGAGGCAGGCAATCAAACATGTCGCGTGCTAGAGTCTTGCTTACGGCCATTGTGATACTTCGTCCCAACAGATTTACGCACCGAGATTTGGTACGTCCATTTGTTTGCGCGGCTTGATGAACCCACGCTTTGATTGATGGCACGTGACCCTAATGTGACGGTGCCGAACCGACTGGTCAATCAGGAGCGATTCAACCATGGCTTTTACACATGCGTGCCCAACGGGCTCGAATGCACCAGGTAGCTGTCTATCTTCAATCATACCGAAAGTGCAGAATACAATGCATGCTAAATAGTAACTCATGGCCGTATATGACACGACTTGGCACATCGCGGAAATGCCGGTCAGGCACGAGGATGAGGATGCGACGGAGAGATTGCCAGGTTGTCCTCCAGCACGATTCTGTAGTCCTGCCAATTTCGCATGATGAGAAATAGATGGAACTCGTTGGAATACCTGAGGCAGGTAGCCAGTGAGCAGGTTCCTTCTGTCTTGAGGGGAAGAGCCCGAGAACTAACGTCGAGAGGGAAGGCGCAGATCAGCAGCAGAAATTGGGCAGTACAAATTTCCTCTCTCGGCTCACGTCTGTTGATGTTTTCTCTCTTCTTCTTCATGCCTTTTTTTTTATTTGAATGTGAGCTACCCGGGGTCAAACCCGGGGGGACCTTTCATTCTCATCCAATTTTTGGAATCGGGGCCTGCTTCTCTTGCTTGGCATAGCTTCTCGTGTCAAGGGGGCGTCTGATGTATCCTTCGGCTTTATTCGTTCCATGTGGACTATTTTTCAAACATGACTCTTCACTCTCGGTCTCGCAACCTTTTTCCATTGAGCTCTAGGTCTTCTACCTGGTCTTGAAGACGAAACCTGAGGGTTGTCCAAGTTGTGCCAGGGCCTCTGGAGTGCTAGACAAGACAGAAATGAAATCGATGGCTGTAAATCTACTACTAATCGTTGCGTTTCCCTCGAGGCATCGCCTTGCTCAGCTGTCTGCTCACCATCCACTCGGGTTAGAGTACTGCCTGAGCTGTCGCATATGACTGACTACTCAGGAATATACATACGGATCCAGCTGCCCGACCTTTAGCCACTATCTCTGAGATATATACCGCGGTTTAATGGCTAAATATCTATCTTAGATGCCTATACAAACTATCCCTACAACTATTGGAAGTCACCTGAAATTGCAATGCAAAACGGTACGGCTGACAAGACGTGAGGGCAGTACAAGGCCCTTTATTGGAATATTTTAGGTCGACTTGCTACTTGGTACAACCACACAGCATTAACTCGCCACTGTTACTATGTGTGCTGAAATGAGATGGCAGAGATAATACGAGGTATTAATATCCTAACATGTACTGCATTTTAACATGAGTAAGGAAGGACATCATAGCTAGCCTACCTAGATAGTTTTATAATTGAGAAATGTTTTGTCCCTCAATGAGATGAAACAGCCTCCATTAAGGCAGAGGTAGCTGTGGATTTTGGACTTGGCGAGGAGGCGAGGATGCAAATATCGCTATGCCTATTTCCATCATATCAGTGGGAATGACAGACGTGCATTCTTCCCAACGTACTCGGGGGATACGAAAAGGTTCCCATATTCAGCTCTTTCCTTGCCAGACTGACAAGCTGCGATCACCCTGATGAGGCGTAATAGGAGCGATCTGGCCCGTCATATCAGGATTTGCGGCTGAAGCTGCCTAGCATCGTATTGGTTGAGTGTGTCGAGGCAAAGGCAGGTGAGGCGTTTGCCATTAGGTGCGACCTACGGATATTCATGGCGCATTCAAAAGATTGAGAAGATATGGCAAAAGATGTAGAAGGTCACAGTACTGTTTCATCTTTAGTTGGGGTTGACAATGGCCCATTGCAATAAACTGTCATACCTACAATGATATAGATGTATCATGTTATGGTCGCCTCGCAATTAGCCCCATCTTATACTCACGTCGACTATTATCGAAGCCTGCCCTACTCTACGGAGCAACACGAGATTACACAGTCAATGGATACAAAGAGATTACGTATTATAAATATAATTTCTAGCACGGTAATTTACCGTGCATCATCAGCGCCATGTGCATCATCAGTGCGATTGTCGTATGACTGAAGCTAATTCCTCCATTTACAATATGAACACTAACAAGGCCTCGGATTTTTCCTGGGAGATATTGAATGGAGAACTCACGTAACTGCAAATGCTACAGAATCCAAGGCCCTATTTCTTGGGCTATTCTACGTCGGAAATGCTAGAGAAGTGGAAGTTGTAATTGCTATAGACTCTCAAGCATTCCAAGGAGGTATAATCGTTTGTGAATATAATCACGTCTAATTAACATGATAGACATGCTGCGTTCCATGGCACGCCACCAACCCAGAGCCATGACGGCCGTGGCTTGCGCCATTTACAGTGTGGGGTTTTATTGCTTGCATTCAAACATCTAGAAGTTGCCATGGTCCCAGCATGGTTGTCTCCAATAAAGACGCTAAGGCTTTTGGCGTTCAATATCGAACCGATCGTAGTGGGCTGTCATGAGATTATGTCTTGGCTACTCCTCTGTTGGTGGATTGGCATTTCCCGCCTCTCACCCACATGAGTGCTGCTTGTTGACCCTTACTGCATCCAAAGCTTTGACTATTCCCGTTGGCCAATACGGCTCAATACGAATGAGTCGCGTGCCCCATAATCTCACGCAATCGCCCGCGAATCATTCCGCACTCCCAGTGTTCGGCCTTCCATCTTCGTCTAGCGTGCGCATCGAGCGGCGACACGTCATGTATGTTGTCAGGGTTGCCTTTACGGGCAGTGACTCAGCGATCGATTGCGAGCCTTGATGGCATTCGTTATGTCCGTTCTACAGTATGCGCTAGTAGCATAGTCCTAGACTAAGTTCTGCACGATATCACCAATGCCGGGTGTGGTGCCGGGCTCATCTGGTTTGCGGGTAGCCAACCCGAGCGTCAACCAATTAGTATCATGAGGAAACTTGGTTATTACGTAGGGACAGTTATGGATCGATGGAGTGTTGTGGATTTCTACGGCACCTTTGTCGGAATCTCAATCGAAATAGGCAGGCTCCGGTAGCTAGTTCTCTGATAACGACAGTCCCTACCTAGGATATGGCTGGATACGGATATGATGCGACATGGCAGCCTTGGACTTTTTGTCTTCCTACTGGGCACAGGGTTAGTCACCGTTGCATCGCGCTTTTCACCGACGAAAAAATGTTGCAATGACCGCCAGTTAGCCGTTTGAGCCGAACCCTGCCTGAATACCACCTCACATGGGAGTCGGTGATGCCTGGCGATTTGGGGGCGATGATATATATACGCGTGGTATTCTGCTATTGTTGATCATTGTTCAGATTCTCAGCTCCAGTTAGACCATCATGTATTTCCTCAAGACCCTCGCTCTAGTAGGGGCTTTCGTCCCCCTGCTTACAGCATCTGGTACTGACGAAGTATCTGAATGGGACCTCATCATCGCGGATCGGTTTTCTAAGCCGCACTCACCCCCCCGCGCAGGCAACTTGCCAAGGGCAGAGGCAGAAACAAAGAAACCCGCTAAAAACGTCGCCCTACCTCAACGCCAAGTCGAAGAAGTTTGTCGTGGATGGAAAGAAGATACCCGAAGTCAACTTCGACGTCGGCGAGTCGTACGCTGGAGTACTTCCCATCTCCAGCGACCCCAAGGAGACTCGCAAGCTCTACTTTTGGTTCTTCCCTTCGGAGGAACCCAAGGCTAGTGATGAGATTGCCATCTGGTTGAATGGGGGACCCGGATGCTCTTCGCTGTCTGGTCTCATCACTGAGAATGGGCCTTTCCTGTGGCAAGCAGGCACCTTGGCTCCCGTCAAAAATCCTTACTCCTACTCCAAGCTCACCAACTATGTTTGGATCGACCAGCCCGTCGGTACTGGCTTCAGTCCGGGCAAGCCCAACATCACCAACCAGATCGAGCTCGCCGAACAGTTCAAGGGCTTCTGGAAGAACTTTGTCGATACCTTTGAGCTGAAGAAGCGCAAGGTATACATCACGGGTGAATCATATGCTGGAAAATATGTCCCCTTCATTGCCAATAGCTTTCTCGAAGCCAAGGACAAGGAGTACTTCAACCTCAAGGGCATCAACATCAATGACCCCGTTATCGGAAACTCTGCCTTGCAGTTTAACCTACCCCTGGTTCCCTTCGCCGACTACTGGTCCAATCTGCTGGCCCTGGATGAGCCGACAATCAAGGATCTCCGAGCGCAGAACGAAGCTTGTGGTTACACCAACTACACCAATACATATCTAACATTCCCTCCCCCAAAGTCGGCGTGGCCGACCCCACCCGGTCGCTGCGGAGTTGTAAATAACCTGAACAATGCTCTCTACAAGGCGAACCCGTGCTTCAACATCTACCACATCACCGACACATGCCCTTTCCTCTATGGACAACTCGGAATTGTCAACGAGGGTGACTACGAGCCTCCTGGAGGTAGCGTTTACTTCCGCCGCCCAGATGTGAAGAAGGCCATCAACGCCCCCGCAGGCGTCGACTGGTACCAGTGTGGCCCTGAAGTATTTGTCAACGGCGATCATTCACCTGGTCCTGCCTTGGATGGTACCCTTCAGAATGTCATTGAGAAGACTCACAATGCCCTGATTGGCTCTGGCGCACTTGACTTTCTGCTGCCATCCAATGGCACACTCTTTGCTATTCAAAACTTGACTTGGAACGGTGACAAGGGCTTCCAGAAGCGCCCAACCACCCCCTTCTTTGTACCTGATCATGACGACAAAGAGCAAGGCCGCCTTGGTAGCTCAGGAAACGTTGGTGTCTGGCGTGAGGAGCGTGGGTTGACTTGGTATGACATCCAGTTGGCTGGCCATGAGGTGCCTGGGTATGCCGCCAGTGCAGGATACCGTACCACTCAGAAATTATTGGGGCGTATCAGGGACTTCAGCAGCAAGGATCCCCTATTCTGATGGGATCTATCACGGATAGGAAGAGAAAAAGATACTGATTTCGAGGTAGACTGAAAGTCTAGATAGAAATATAATTAATAGCTTCTACGCAATCATCCGCGTGAATAATTTGAAACATGGCAGCGTGCCACGAGAAGCTGTGAACGATATCTGTTTGAATAGGCATTAGTTTTATTACATTCATGAAACATGTTTCAAGTAAAATAGCCATAGAAGTAGATACCTGAAAATTACTTGGTTTGAATTGGTTAGGAGACACTACAGGCTGAGAAATTACACGTCGCTTTGCCTCAAGAGGCATTCGGTGACAAATCGTGAATGCATACTATCATAACTACTCCCCATCTATCCTTCTTTATATACGCTTGGTGAGAAGATGGCATGACCTAGTCCTTCGTGACTCTAAATAATTCTTGTAAAAACAGATGCACAACAGGGAACCCTTGGGTATCTGATACTTAAGTCGGTTTATATTATAATAATAATTATATAATCGAGGACACGCTGATATCCCCTCTGGGTTTGGCGGCACCCCGGAGCGGGTAAGGCGCTCTCGCTGCCATTAGCCCGACTACCCTGGCCCCTCATCGCGCATATAAATCTTCCGTCATGGAGCCAGATGTAGTGGGTCTCTCTTACGATATGATAATGGATCGGAGCGGGCAGTTGGGCAATGGCGAGTTGGCGTTGACCCAGCAGAACTCTGCCAGAAACCGGCAAGCATTTGCTTTCGTCCCATAGAATACAGTCTGCCAAGTCACGCAAAGCACCTGGTTGCAGTCACAGCTCAATACATAGGGACTGTCTCGCATGGCGTTCAACAATTTGATGAATGTCTGTAACATCTTTGTAGGCATTTGGTCCGTTTTAGAACGTCCCCGTCTATCCGGACTCGTATGTTCAAGCGTAGCGGGACAAAAACAGTATAAGAAGCTGTATACGAAGCCATGGGGGTCGCTGCCTGCGAGAGCCTTTCAGGGTTTGATAATCAGTGATAAAATATTTTCCGTTCCTCTTAAGAGCAAATATTAATGTAAGGGTACTAAGATCATAAACTTGATAATTTCAGTATTACCTAGATAGGTTAGGGGCTAATATATGTAAAAGCCATTCCATTAAGCTCCACAGGTTGAATTTTGTCGAACAGCTATTTGCAGATATCACGCGAATCTCAGGAGGAAAAGATTTCGGAAGTTCGGTATAAAGCGTGGTTGAACTGATAATTACAATAGGACAGACGTTAAATATAAACTCTCTACTTGAAGAACAAGAAGGCCCTGACTTCGATACTCTCCCGTGGTCGATTACCTAGACCATATAGAGGATTTTGGAAGCCTGAATGAATTACAGCTATACAATTATTAGCACACATTGCATCTCTGCTAACCTTATTTCGGGGGGTTGGAGAGGGCACTCACGCCTGTGCGAGTCTGAGTCGTATTGCCTGAAGAGCAAGACCTCTGAGCTGAGTTGTTTGTCTAGATAGTACCATTTCTGATTGGGATTATGATACACTCTGGAGCTTTCCGTGTACCCCGATCGCATGATCATATCGGCCGGCTGAAGGTCCAAATCTGTATCAACGGTAGAGGCATCGCAAAGAGCCAAAGGCCAGTCC
Organism: Calcarisporium arbuscula; assembly: GCA_009828645.1. Lineage (NCBI taxonomy): Eukaryota > Fungi > Ascomycota > Sordariomycetes > Hypocreales > Calcarisporiaceae > Calcarisporium > Calcarisporium arbuscula. The sequence continues at coordinate 71,857 of WBSA01000028.1, read as the reverse complement.
TCCAAGGGACCATGCAACGGTTTCCAGCAGCTATTCAGCGTCAGCGTATACGTTCTTACGACTCTCTAGGATATATTCCGAGAATTTCTTTGTGTTCAATTATTTTCATCCTTATCGTCTTTGATAAACATGGAGAACAGGGAAAGCGTTGAGTAATGCTCACTTGATGGCTACAATCCGCTCATAGTTCTCAGACTTGAGCTTGAAGATCTTCTCCACGACCTCAAGAGCAGAATAGGGTGTGAAATCTAATTAAAATTGTGAGCCATATATTTATAACAGTCATTTTTTTCAAAGAGAAATTCAGCTGTACCTGTGTGCACAATGGTCGTGGGCTGTAGGTACTCATAGTCGCCTCCAGTTGAGATGGGGTGCTGGGGGTGTCGTTTCCTAACCTTTGATAAATCTTTCTATCAATACAAGCTTCCCTGGGTGTTGATAAAGACATGCCAGAATGCTAAATCGCGGGCTATACATACCACATGCTCCATTATTTGTACTTCGTCAGCTTTGAACTTGTGGAGGAGAAGGTCCGTGATGGCCTTGTAATAGCTCTTCTCAACCCACTCCTTATCATCAAAACTTCCATCTAAGCTTGACGTCAGATTACCAACAGCAAATCCACAATCATCGAAATTCAAGTCCAAAGATCGGAAGTCATGAATCGGGATATTGTGATGCTCTTCGAGATCAATGTTGGTTCTGACGACACCCTCACCGGGGTCGTATTGCATACGGTAAGGCTTCTCAGTCTGATGAACTGGGCTTCGCTTCATGAAATTGAAGCTGGCGTGCATCTGTTGATCAGGAACTAAAGATAAAGTTGTCGCCGCCATTGTGAGCTTTTTCTCAGTAGTTAAGAGTCTTAATGCGGGATTGATATGTTCGAGCTTTTTCCTTCATCAATGCAAAGTGAGTTGATTAAGAAGGTAGACATGGAGAAACAATTTATGTTCCAAGATATGACTTGTTCGCTAAATAACTTTCCACTCAAGTGCTTCTTCTACCTTGCCTTTCCGCGGTATCCGGCTACCTAGATAGTACTGGCTACTGAAGAACACATAATGATCCCTGATGTAACCCCCAGGTTTCATTAGAATAGCCTATTGCCATGTTAGGGAAGTGAGAACCCAAAATTGCGCTAATAGTTTAACCAAGCAGCTAGGCTATATCCTGATGCATGCCGGACATCTTGTCTAGAGAATGTGACCTGAGTTCCTGGTACTTGCGCAGTGAAGGATGACTTACAAAGGGACCCAGGTTGCCTCGTTTAGGTTTTAGCCCCCAGCCTCTGTACGCAAGGAATATATTCCCCGCATTCTCATTCGGATCGGAGTGAGCGAAAGAATGCAGGAGGAGACAAAAGTTCCATTTCATTCAATCTTCAACGCGAGTCACCCCGCTAGATGGCGTTTTCTCTTTTTCTTTAATCCTTCAGAACTTGATAAAAATAGCTCGAATTACACCTAAACTTTATTAGAGCCCTTATAAAAGAATTTTAATAGTGTATAGTTTAAAGCAATTTAAACAAGCCTACTTATAATTATATAACCTAGTTCTATTTTTATATGAGATAATACTTGAATATATATTTCTCGCGTTGAGGCTGCGAGAGATGGAGGGGAATTGTAGTAATTAATTATAGTCATCAGTTAATTGATCAAATGCTCTGTATTATCCCTATGATGATCCTGATGATGCCTCTTCTAAGATTCCTGCCTAACAGTAACCCTCTTCCCCTCATTTTATCTCTCGTACGCTCATTCGTTGTGGTGGCTGCATAACGTGATGCCCTAGGGCCTGCTGCCGTTGGGCCAATCCAATGGCGTTGCCTACGAGCCAATCTAACAATATTCCTGTTACAATATAGAAATAGCTTATTAAATAAGAAAGGAAAATAATAGAGAATTAATAAGTTAGCTTACCTTTTTACTCAACCTTATTATAATATCAAATTTATAGAATTACTTAAATCGAAGATTATAGAACTTTATTTTTAGGTTTAGATATATTGAAAAATAATACGATGGAATGAAACCTATATAAGGCTGTAGTTAAAACTTAGGAGTAGTTTAAAAAATAAACTATTAGAAAAGCGTATTAATTCCTTCTCTTAGCATTTGTAGGCTATAACATGTATATTTGGCTTGTATATAAAATATGAAGTATGAAGGATAGCTAACCTAATGAATTAATAGCTGTATCATTTTTTAGATATGATATTATATCCAATTTAGCTTCATAATATAGTATTTTAATTCCTTGGTTAAAGGGCTAATGTAGTAGATATTATAAATTGATGAGAACTTTTGTCTCCCAACTGTAGGACTTTGTTCTCGTGTCTATAAGGGGGAGAGCAGGGTTTAGCAACTTGGCATAAACTTCACTTACTAATCCAGGTCGGAGTGGCCGAAAGTCTAGGACTTTTCTCTAGTAACTACGATCAGATGATCAAAATCTTGTGTAGATGCCAGTCATGATGATAGTTACCTTCTATACTTCATTCTGGATGGGGTCCATGAGCTATTCTATGCTATTCTTTAAGGTCCATACTTTGCACTTCGATGTTGGTCGCCTCTTACCGATAATTCTTCCAGTGAGCAGATAACCAAAGGAATCTGCCAGGTACGTGCCCAACTCGTCTTATGACTAATTCCAGGTCTGTAATGAGCTTCATATTATCGACATCTTAGTTCTCGTTGTTTAGTTCAGCATCAAGGAAATCGGAGGTAGCATAGCTCATTCTACAGCCTTCTAGATACACTAAGCTAACTTTTGTAAATCTTTAGACTGAGCAGCTAAATTCCCGGATGTAGTCTACTTCTTCTCTTGTTCACGAGGAATCTCAGTCAGGAGTCTTCCCACACCTCCTCCGCAGACAGCGAGAGTCCTTCCATGGGGAGTGCCATGGTAATCGCCCCTAACAGGGGAAGTAACTGGAGGCCAGTGCTTCTTCCAAGGCTGAGCCGTCTTGATGGAGGATTCTTTGATAGGAGCGACAGGCATCTATATCGTGTGAGTATCGTAGATGTGTATTTCGGAAAACATTTACCAACCTTGTAAAGTGGTTTTTGATTGTGTCTTTAGTGATTCCTGGTGAAAACTGTGTAACAATAGTGAAGAAAAACGCAATCAAGACATGGAGCCTTACGTGTCTTATATACTTTTTTTATCTGTGCTACCTCAGAATGTATTTCAAGTCTTGCCAACACCTGCGGGGTTACAACAAGGATATGGAGGATCCTAGACGTCAACGCTTGCTCGTCGCATTCGGTTTACGACAAGGATACTAACGATCTCAAACACAAGTCCACATCCTTAAAGCAGCTATAAGTGAGTGAGGTAATTTATAAGCGAGGAACGGTGACCTGAAATGGAGAACAGTACTCCATGATCCCACTCAGCGTGAAAGGATGACGACAGTCGCTTCGGAGTACAGAATACCTAGGATCCTCACTCAACGGGCCGCCAGTCACCGTCATGGTCACGAGGCCCACACCTGAGAGAAACTATACGACGAATAAGAGAGAATTACTAGCGGGGGCAAGGGGAGAAACAAAGTTGAAATGACAAAGTCTCTTGGGGAGACTCAAAATCTCAAACCAGCAAGAGAGTGCGTATGATGCGAGCCAAGGATAACCTTCCTACGTGGGCTAGGGGCAAGTGCGTTGTGATGTGTCAAATGCTTGCTGTGTGCAAAATATAAGAGTACAAATAATATTGCTCTTCATAGTTCAAGCTAGAGAAGACTACGACAAAGGGAAATATCCTATTGGTTAACGCACGGTGGTGGATGTCGGGAGGTCCGGGGAGGGGAATCGGCCGATAAGCCAACCCCATGGGATGAAATCATTGGTAGCAAGTCTCAAAAAGCATAGACATTCGCGCGGGGCGAACTTGAATAAATCCGTCCGTTCCGTGTTTTAAGTAAAGAAGCTCTACGCAGTAATTGACATTCAAGGAAAACAAAGGACTGAGCACATCACCAATTATTTCATCAAAAATGTCAGAAACGACAGAGTCCCAGTATGAGTTACCGGACTGCCAGCACCCTTATAATTGGCCAGTATGGAGAAAATATACAGCCATTGCAATCCTATCTTTGGGAGAGCTTATTGTGTAAGTGACTCTCTTTAACTCAGTCTAGATTGTACATCTTTAATTGATAAAGCTGTATAGTCCAACAGCATCCATGATGACAAGTCCGTGTCTCCCTCAGATTATGACAATTTTTCACCTTGACACATCTCAAGAGAAATGGGCATCTTTTTCAATAACAATCTACATGGCTGGCATGGCTCTTGGAATGTTTCTCTTCGGTCCTCTTTCCGACGTCTGTGGGAGGCGGTATCTCATCCGCATAGCAGCTTTTAGCTACACTGTCGCTTCTGTACTCTGCGCTCTCTCTCAGAATATTGGATGGCTCATTGCTACTCGAGGCGTCGCCGGATTCTTTGGATCGGCGCCTATGGTAATTGGTGGAGCACTGGTAGCTGATCTCTTCAAATCGGGAAAGAGAGACATAGCCATGATTATCTATGCTATTGGGCCAACAGTTGGACCAGTGGTTGGAAGCATCGTTGGCAGTGTGATCAATGAAAAGCTTGGTTGGAGATGGGTATTCTGGATAGTATCAATTGCCGTATGTGTCATGTTTTTCTATTCTTTTCCTTTCCTTCCTTTTCTTCCTTTGAAAACCTTTTATAGTACGCGATATGATCTGTACTAACTTGATAGTCTCTTCTGTATTTCATTTTGAGCGTCCTGAGTCTCCAAGAGACTCATGCACCAAGTATTGAACGAAAGTATCGTCGAGCAAAAGGTGAAGCAAAAGATGAAAAGGAGTTTTTCTTGGAACTCTATTTACACTGGTCTCGAGGACTTTACAAGGGTATCTTGGCCTTGACCAAGATTTTCACATTTCCTTCCATCTTTCTAATCATCCAAATATTGGCAGTTTATTCCGGCTTCTTCAACATCCTCCTTTCGTCGCTGGGTACGCTCTACCAACGGGTCTACAATTTCCCTGAATCAACTGCGGGCTTTGGATATATACCCATTGGTCTTGGGGTTATTTTTGGTCTCTTCTATGCTAAAACATTGACCCAGACCTTTGCAAAATGTCTTCCTGAGAGTCCTTCCGGCAAGCACCATAAGAATTATCTTATCTCTTTATCCCTCTCGTTGGCCGTTGCTTGTATTGGGTGGACTCTGTTTGGTTGGGCTTTGGATAAGAAATTGCATTGGGCCGTATCTATGGTAGGACTGTTGCTTTACGGCGCAGCTGGGTCTATTATCAAGGTACACTACTCTTCTTTCTTTTCCTTGTATGACATTCGAAGCTAACGTCACTTCAGACGTCATCCAATCTGTTCTTTGTAGAGGCAGTTCCTGGCGCAGCAAGCTCGGCACTTACTGCTATGTCGATCATTTGCTCCATTTATTCAGCAGTTGTACCGCTGGCATCTTTCCCCTTGTTCAATGCACTAGGTCTTGGTTGGAGCTTTACTATGATGAGCTTGATAGTGTTATTCCTCTGTTCTATCCTATTAGCTTTATATATAAAAGCGGAGCAATTAGCTAGTCGCTGGGGTATTATTATTTCATGGGCAGGCACAACTGGATACAGCTCAGCAAGACCATAGGTACAGAACCAATAGAGGGACTGTTAGTATAGGAGCCCCAGCTTGGGCAGAGGGGTTAGAAATCGTGTGGAATGATCTTGGTGGCAGCCAGGACAATTTTGCAAGAAATCTTTGCCATGAGCGAGGCGGGTGGGTGTCTTGTATTTATAGTTGTAGGCCGCATAGCTGCGGGGGAGTTGGAACTCTGAACTGAGAACAAGTGATATTTCGTCTAAATCCATATCTACTAGAGCTCGCACAGCTACTTATAGCTGTACATGCTACTGCTATTCTGCATAATACCAAAAACTGCCTTCCAGGCAGTCCTCATACTGATACTCCAGTTGTTTCGAGAAGAACGCCCACATGACGAGGTCAGTGTTGCCCTCCAGGCAACAAGCCATAATGGAGCCTGTGGCGGATCTGTCTATTCAGACAGATCCAAGATTAAAGTATAAATGTATTTAGGAAGCCATGTTGTAGTATATTACACTTGAAGATACATATTTCAACTGGAGTGCCACTAAGAGGACTGCCTGGAAAGCAGTCTTTGGTATTACGTAGTATAGCAGTAGCAGGAATAGCTATAAATAGCTGTATCAGCTACAGTTAACATAGAGAAGGGAATCATCATTTGTTCTCATTTCAGAGTCTCAACTCAATATCGCGGCTAGGATAGACTATGAATTAATCCAATCCAATCACATCCATTAAGCAAATAGAACTCTAAAATAACTAGACCGATCATATAGAGAAGAATTAGCCCTAGAGTAAGATTCTAATTACTCCTTATAAAACCCCCATCTAATAGGAAGTAAGCTAGATAGTTATATTAGCCTGGCTATCTAATCACTATACTTATAGTATACTTAATCTAACCCTAAATAGAGTACTATATAGACGTTTTTATCTGGCACTTGAATAGTCTTTCCTCTATTATTATCTATAGATATACTATATATTTTGCCTTATAGATAATAAATAGTGTAATAATAATAATAATACTTATTCAAGTGAGAAAAAATATCTTCTTATATTAAAGAAACTTTCTAATTAACTATTAAAGATATAAAAAGTAGGATTCCTATTAATTAGCTTTAAAGAAATAGGGAACTATATAAATAATCTTATTTAGCTACCTTAATAGTACCACAGTCAATCATGTCTTGTTCCTGCAAGCAAAGGGATCAATCTCACCTTGGAATATTGCAAATATTACGAAACGATCCATAACGAGTCACTTGAAGTGTTTAAGCTATCAATAAAGGAAGCTATCCTCAGCACTGCACCGAATGTTCTTCCCTCAATGACAGGAGATGTCTAGTGCTTCTCAAAGTATCTCCCACCACAATGACCAAACTGGCACAGCTCACTTATCAGTACAGGTACGAGCAGTGTACACTCAACGATATAGCACCTTCGCCGTTCATCTGAGCGCGTGTTGGGTCTGTTGTCGAATTGGCGCTACTAACAAGAATGAGTCTGGTAACCTACGCAACATTGTCAGCCGGCTCCGGAATGTCTACCGTGATGGCGATGTTCCGAGTCCACCTAGCCGCTTCATCCAGACAGTCCAAATACCTCTGACCAGGATGGCCATTATTAATATAGCATGTTTGTTGCTGGGACCGAAACGCTCCTGGGTCGTGCTATGTCTTGTTTCGAGAAAGGGGCAGTTAGGTACCCGAATGTTCCGGGGAAGGCGAGACATTATATTTATGATAGTGGCAAACCAACTGCATCCTGTGTAGACTGCAAGCTGCACGCATGACGGATGACTGGGTGAGCTATTCGGCGCGAACTATTGGTTGGGATAAGACGTGGCTGGCGTCTTCAACGGGACATTCAAACTGCACATGCAAACTACATGCCTTCTTTCGTCATAATCAAGAAAATGAGCTCTTTTAGGTGAAAGCTGACCAACCCATTCGTTTGATTGGCGCCAAAAACACCAAAATTGATGTCGCTTCCGAGTACTGCGCAGATGGCGTCGACTCAGCACTACCTCAGGGAGAGACATCACAAATCAAATCTGTCGGGAGGGGGAGCTGAACAATAAGCTACTTCAATTACTCCGTGTCACTACACAGAATGCGCTGCAACTTCTCAGCACCAATCGCACTCTCAATCCAACGCCTCAAGCCACCGCGCATCACTAGCGTGCTGAAAGTGAGGGTGTGAGAAATGCGGTGGCCGAGTCATCTCCGCGACTTACCGTCAGCTTGTGATATTTAATCTACTTGGGAAGAAGTGAAGGGCGTGGGCGCATGACATTTGCCTCTTGTCGGATGACTTCTTGTAGACCGGTATCGGTGCGGCAACGAAATCGGACATCTATTCGCGCCAGCCGTCTACATCCCCGATATATTTACACAACCATCGCCGACAAAATACCCCACTCGGAGCTTCACATGTTTTTGGTATTTCTTGCATTTTATCCCTCTCAAGATTCAACAACTTTGAGAAACGTGCCGCGTGTTATGGTAGCAGGCAGCAATGCCAGGCAAACTCAGCGCGTGGACAACTCTCGGCAACAGCGCCGGCCAAGACTCAAACGTCGAGATTCAGCTGGACAACTACTTCAAGTCCAAGATTTATACCTCCGGTTCCAGAATCACAGGCAAAGCTGTTATTCGCACGTCCCGCGATTTATTATTTGATAACCTCGATATATCGTTCGCCGGAGTCGCCTCTACGTGTCAAGACTCCCTCGAGCGATACCGTCAATCGATATGGCGGTTCCTGACAGTGAATATGCCCATACACGCATCTCATGTCCCGAGCCCCAAGATTCTTAAAGCCGGGGAAATCTACACGGTTCCATTTCACTTCGTCGTGCCGCACCGGCTTCCCATCGGTGCTTGCAACCACTATTGCTGTACCGACATAGTCAAAGAACACCACCTGCGATTACCTCCAACTGTCGGGCTATGGGGCAAGGACGATCAATCACCCCCGATGGCGCACATTTCATACACCATTCACGCAAGAATCAGCCAAAAGCTGCCCTCTGGTTTGGGCGAAGCCACATTGATCAAAGGACACCGCTTAGTGAGTATCCTGCCCGCGTCTTCTGAAGACGCCGCACTGGATATCTCGCCGTCGGATGTGAGCTATAAATTACGCGCAGGAAAGGTCGTCAGAGTAGGATTGCTTCAGCACAAGACGGGCAAGCTGTCCATATCCGCATCACAACCGAAAGCTGTAATGTTGTCCGCCGATGGGCGACGAATATCAGGGTCCGAGGCACATCTGGAACTGGAGTTCACACCATTTTCCGGGACCGCATCGCCCCCAGTGATTAAGGCGGTAGCTGGGAAGCTACACTCAACAACTTTTTATAGTACTTCCACACTTGATTACATGCCCAACTTCGAGAGTAGATGGACACGCCACGCCATGGCGACTCTAGGTCATAGAGCTAGCGACACACTCATCAACGTATCCTTTACGACGATGATTTGGAAGTCGAAGCCAATCCAAGACGTTGTCGAGAGTTCTAACCTGCCGATGGCTGGCCCTGCTAGTACGGGAGGCGTGCAAGCTAGCAAGAGTAAGAAAGTCGACGCGCTCGCCAATCCATGTAACACATACAAGGCGACCCTCGATCTTCCCTTTGAAATACCATACAAAAGCGGCAAAATATTGTTACCAACCTTTCATTCGTGTCTCATCTCACGAACTTACGTCCTACAATTGACCCTCTCAATCACTGCGTCACTTACAGAGATATCAGTGCGAATCCCCCTGCAAATAGGCGTTGATGCGGCATATGATCCAAACGATAGACCACCAAGTTTTCATAGTGTCTCTGGCTTTGAACAGCATGAAGTGGCGGAACCTCAAACAGACCAAGTTTACTATAATGACATCCTACCCGGCTATGACAGACGAGCACCTCGCGTGATTGGCATCGTTTGAGGCTGCCATCAAAGCAAGCTGAGGCTTATACGAGCAGGCTTGGATATAGCCCGGCTGTTGCGCCATATCTCCGTTGGCACGCATCCCCCAACGCTTTGCACATCAAAATTGGCAGCGGAATGTTAACAATTAGTATTCAGGTATTCAATTTCCATCTCTTCTCCATCTTAAACATCAGTTCAAGTCTTTATTCAAAACGTCATCCGATTAGTAGGATGAAAAACACTACTGCGACTCAGTACGAACTGCACATGTCGATGGCTATTGTCGTCAGCCAACAATGGCTCGCAGCAACTTTACTAATGTACTAACAGCCCTGGCCTCATCCCCACACAATGGGAAAGCTTTAAAATGTCCGTTCCCTGCTCTATCCTAAATTCGACTGCGGGGTATTGGCTCTACTGAGTAATGGCGAGTTGGATGCCATCGATCGCGTACGACCCAAGGCTACTAGCCTGACGCAACCTCGGCATCGCAGGCCTCCTCCGCATGACGCGGGGTTGAATTGTAATCATGATAAATAACCTTTGCTCTGCCAAGTCGACAGATACACAAAAGCCACCACTAGTCCTGATCACAAACCAAGCAGGTGGCCTGCCATCCCGTCACCGTCATCATGGCTATCTTCCCAGGTCCGTCCCCACTTGATATCAACCGCAAGTCGGCTGCTGCGCCATTCACAACCCGCCTCAAGTACTTTCTGCAACTGTGGGCGTTCAAGCTCCTCGCCCATGCTTATGTTCTGTCGCTGCGGTATATCCGCGGCCCCGAAGGAGACAATAAAGCCACTTACACCAAGTCCTACCCCTCGAGTCCCGGCGTTGAAGCCCAAGTGTTTATCCCCAAATCTTACAAGGCCGGTGATGCAGCCTTGCCTCTGCTGATCGATATTCATGGCGGCGGCTTCGCTGTTGGACACCCCATCTTCGATGCAGCTGATAACAGTCGACTGGCCAATACGCATGGCTTCGTTGTCGTATCTATTGGCTACCGATTTGCCCCGAGGTTCCGCTTCCCTGCAGCGGTTCATGATGTGGCGGATCAGATCAAAGACATATTGGAGGACAGTGATCTTCCAATTGATCTTAACCGAGTAGCTACGATTGGGTATTCAGCTGGTGGCAACCTCGCGCTCACCGCAGTGCAACTACACGGCCTTCACAACCGCATCCAAGCGGCAGTTGCTTATTACCCAGCCGTCGACTTTGTAGTTACGGACAAGGAGCGACTCAAAATGAGCACACCGCACCCGGATGGCCGCCCAGACTTGCTAGCTAGGAGTGCCTATTTCTTTAACTGGGGATATGTTCCCGCTGGAACCCAGCTACGAGAACCGCTCCTCAGCCCACGATTCGCAGACCGCAGCAAGTTACCAAAGAGCTTGTACATTCTAGGTGCCGAATATGACCAGCTCTGTCACGGTGCGTGGACCATGGCGGAGGAGCTGGCTGAGAAAAGCGAGCTTCCAAAGACGGAAGACACTAGGGGTGGTGATGAGGGCTGGGAATCGGGAACTACCAGGTGGAAGCTCGTCAAGGGCGTGGAGCACGGCTTCAATGTCGTCATCCCGCAAAAGTCTGGAGATGAGAAGGCGCTTTACCGGAGGAAGACGGAGCAATGCCAGGATGATGTAGTTGACTGGTTGCATCGCGTTGCATTTGCTGGGAATAAGCTGTAGACCTGAGGTTGAAACCGTGCAAGGAAATAAAAATTCGCTTTTAATTCAACTAGTACAATGTCAACTTCCTTTCTCCCCACTGCTAGGATATCAAGAGCCTCAAGTTACTCTGTTTGCACGAGTGGAGTCTTTTTTTACAACTTCTGATGAACCCCAGCCTCCATCCCATGTCATTTTACCACTCCCTGGTACCGCCATCAACAGTAACGAGCTTTTCCACATCACCATCGCGTTGCCCATGCAAAATACTAAGAGCCAGTTCCGCGGAAGCGGTAGGACTGGTAGCACGACCATACCCAGACCGAGCCTCGGCACTCGTTCCTCGAAGGTTGGACACCACATAGCCAGGACACATGGCAAAGACCTTGAGTGGCGTGTCCTTGGTCTCTAGCTGCTCGTGCAACATGACCATGTTGAGGGCAGCCTTGCTAGATCGGTAGGCTACTGACCCGGCTCCCACTCTGCGCGTGGGTGACCCTGGAGTGGCGATGGCGCTGAGCGATCCCACTCTACTGCTCACGTAGATTGAGTAGGGAGCTGGTGCGGCAAGGAGAAGTAGGCGGAATGCGGTAGAGACTTGAACGGGCCCAAACACGTTGGTCTCAAATGTGTCTCGAAACGTGGTGTAGAGATCCGGATCTTCAGTTGCAATACCGGCATTGTTAATTAAGACATCAAGCTTGCCGTATTTTTCACGAACTAATGAAACTGCCTTTTGAATCGAGTCTTGGCTGGTGACGTCAAGTTGAATACCGACAACATTGCCAGTGAGTGTGCCGACTTCTTTGGTCAGCTCTGAAATGGCGCTATCAATTTTGCTCTGTGATCGACTAGACATGAGCACGGTGAATGCCTCGGGGGCTATCGCAAGGGCTTTGGATATGGCAAATCCGACACCAGAGTTGGCGCCTATGTCTTTGTGTCAGCCAGGCTCTCTATAACAACAGCTATTCGCGGCTCGGAGTAGTTGAGCAAGGCAAAGACGGCGAATGCAAGGAAGAGCTCTTACCAGTGATCAAGACAATTCTGGACGCCATTTTGCTTAATTGAAAACTTCAGACTCAGTTAGCAGAATTTGTTTATCAGGAGGAAGCTGATACCAAGACAGATATAAACCTAAACATGTTGTTCAGCACACCCAAACTAGCCAAGATTTGTGAGTTTTATATCAATACAATCACTGTGCATCCCGAATTCCTACGACCGGTGATAAAAATTGCCACATGTAGTTTAGTATGTTGGTATGTCCGGTGCTAGTGGGATCCTACTATGATGCACTTCATATGCGATACCCAAGGTTCGGATTTACGAGCCCTTGTTCCGTAAGAGATGCGAGGAGTCGCCTGATAGCCCACTGTTACCATCGACATCGATCCTTGACAGGAACTCGCTCGGGAGAGCCCCCGAGATGCTGGCTACCTTCGGTAATATATTCGCTGCAAGTTACTGAAGAGAGGCGACTCGAACGATACCCCCCTATGATGAGGCAGATTGGTATCCTGGAAGGAAAAGAACGGGATGGAAAAATCTTGGTAGATATTGGTGGTATCTAAGAATAGCACAGGTAACCACGTCAGTGTGGGTGTTACAAATGTTCTCATGCGGTAGGCAGTTGAAACAGGTGAATTTAGAAGGCTAGTAATCCGAAGAGAGGCTCACGACTTTGGAGAACGACAACCTGACAGGTTAACTAACCGTCTCATCGAACTTGGGTATCATGTCCTGTTATCAGTATTCAGGCTCCCATCTTACGGTTATAGCTTACAAATGAAGCGTTGTGCAATTGGCATCGCGTACACTTTTAAGCTATTTATCTACAAAGGTATTCCTTACACGTGTATATGCATGTGCCAAGAAATTCATAACTAACATATAGTTACCCATCATCGCTTTTAATGATACCTAATTTCCAGGGACCAAACTATTCGAAGACTGTAAACTGGATAACGGCAAGAATTGTTTATGCTTCAGCGAGGGATGCCACGAACCCGCAACATGTGCACTTCACTGAATATATGATAATAAATCTGGAGCAAGCAGCATGTAGTCCTAGGGCTTGGTGGCACCCTTATCGTGGTGTTTGCGTTTCTTCCTACGTCTCTCAAGCGCTGGGTTTATTAGTATTTCATGGCCGAGAGAGAGTAGACTCTTTGTTAGAAAAGTAGTCAGATACACGGTAGACACGATAACAGTTGCAAAATGTCTAATTGTAATTAAGTTAGGCGTCATGGTGTCAAGTAGAGAATATCTTGAGGATAAATTTAACTCTATAAAGTCTTCATAATCCTTAAACTTAAGGTTTTCCAGACTGTAAAACACAACAAAACTGAAAGCAAACCTAGTAATATGGCCTATAGCCATCGCCGACCCTTATCATCAGTCTCAAAATCTGCAATGTAGATGACCATATTACTAATGTCGCGAATGACACCTTGACTGACGTGATTGAAGTAGAATGCCGAGGTCGGGAGATCACGAAAATGCCAAAAATACCAATTCTTAGCCAACGAATGGCCCAATTATACTTCCCGCAAGCACACTCATCAACTCGTGAATGCCACTGGCAAGGTCTCTACAGGCCAATACTTGCAGAAATGAATGTAATGGCATAAGGGCATGAAGCATTAAGCTGAATCACACATCATTAATAAACCTACATGTCTGAACAACCCACTTGCGCAACTTCCCCGCAACGGCTGACTCCCAGCCCTTTCGTCGACATCGTTCCATGATCCACCTCAATTCACACCTTTTCAACATCGTCGCTCCTCAAAACCACCATGGCGGACACCGACGCAGACTACTATGACCTCGGCACCCACGGCCGTACCATTCCCACCGACTCTGCTGCAGCCCAACTCTGGTTCAACCGCGGCCTCGTCTGGTCATATTCCTTCAACCATGAAGAATCCCTCCGCTGCTTCCAGAAAGCTGCCGACCATGACCCCCAGTGCGCCGTAATCCACTGGGGCCTCCTCTACGCAGTCGGCCCCAACTACAACAAGTCGTGGATCCGATCAGGCGCCGCTGACGTGGAAACGACGACCAACTATGCGGCCGAGGTGCTAGTGCGCGCCAGAAGAGCAGCAAAGGGCAGTCCCCTCGAGCGGGCACTGATAGAAGCCATCGCCACTCGTTTTGCGTCCCCGGGGGCGATCCCTCAGGACCTGGGTACCCTCAATCAGGCATATGCTGTGGCAATGCGAAAGGTGTATCAGGACTACGGCAGTGACGACCTGGATGTGGCCGCCCTGTTTGCTGAGTCCTTGATGTGCATCCGGCCGCGAGCTCTCTGGGATCTGGACACTGGCGAGCCGACGACGAACGACACTCTCGAGGCGGTTGCTGTCCTCGATGCCGCCTTTTCGCTACCCGGCGGCCATGACCACCCTGCGCTATCTCATCTCTACATTCATCTCATGGAAATGGCGGCGGACCCGGCAATCGCCGTCAACGCAGCTAACCGCCTGCGAGGGCTCGTCCCAGACGGTTCTCACATGCAGCACATGGCGACGCACATCGACGTCGCAATCGGAGACTACCTCCAGGGCATCAAATCCAACCGCGACGCGATGTTTTCCGACGACGAGTATTTTGCCAAGGAGGATCCTTCGGTTATATACACCGTATACAGGTCGCACACTATCCAGGTGCTGGCGTATTCGGCCATGATGGCAGGGCGGTCGGAAGACGCCATCGCAGCAGCAAAAAGACTGCCGAACATTCTACCGCCAGAGTTCCTGTCCATCAAGTCCCCTCCCATGGCTGACTGGGCCGAGTTCTACCTGGCCACCGACGCTCACGTCCTCATCAGATTCGGTCGCTGGGAGGAGATCCTAAATTTGAACATTCCAGAGGATCAGCAGCTGATGCCCATCACGACAGCCACCTATCGTTACGCGCGCGGAATTGCGCTTGGTGTCCTTGGCAGACTCGAGGAGGCTAGAGCTGAGGCGAAGGAATTTGAGGTCATGCGTAGCGCAATTCCAGAGGACCGCATGAACGGCATCACTAGCAGAGCGCATTTCGTCTTGGAGGTTGCATCGCTGATGCTGGAGGGTGAGCTACTATACCGAGAAGGCAAGTTTGAGGAAGCCTTTGCTGCCTTGCGAGAAGGCATCAAGGCAGAGGACAAGCTAGCGTACTCGGACCCTCCATTGAGAATGCAGCCGATCCGTCATGTCTTGGGCGCGTTGCTTCTAGAGCAAGGCCAACTTGACGAAGCAGAGGAAGTCTACAAGCAGGACCTAGGTCTGAGCAAGAACCTTGCTCGGCGAAAGGCTCGTCTAAACAATGTGTGGGGGGTGGCATGGTCTGTACGAGTGCTACTTGCGGTCCAACAAGCAGGAGGAAGCGCTGAGGATCAAGCCGCAATATGATGCCGCGATGGCCTTGGCTGATGTCCCGGTCGCGTCTTCGTGTTTTTGTCGACTATCGACTGTGGACGGGTCGAAGGCGAAGTGTTGCTAGTGGTCGTACGAGCATCTGCCAGCGATATTGCAAGGCAAGGACACCCATCGGACAAGGCGTGGATCGGAACCAAGGTTCTCCAGTGGTAGGAAGATAATGAGAACAAAAGGAGAAATTGTCAGTCTATTCATATACATGGTCTGAGCAATTTTAAACGGTGGTGTGTAGCATGGTTCGACATCGGCCCTCAACGGGAGAGCGGCACTAATAACGGCCACTCCAGCTCGCTTGCTCGCACTCGCATTCGCGTACATGCATACTAAGGCGTGGAGACCAACGATCGTTGTAATTAGCTGCCGTTGACAAGCATCAGAGGGCCAGTTGAAACAAAGGCTAGTCAGGTGCAAGTGGATGGTGTGTGATGCAGTGTGCCACTCCGTTTAACCCTCTGGGCTCTTGCGTGGATAGGCTAGATCTCAAAAACCCACCGACATCCAGCCAATGCCAATTCTTGAATTAATGCAATATGCCTATTATGGTGTTAACGGGATATGTCAGTATTCCGTACATGTAGTTTGAAATGATACTAACCCATTTTCGTATTCTCATCGCGGAACCGCAACTCCACCATGCCGTCTTGAGTCAGGACAAGTCGGTCGGTGACGCATTAGACCAATAATCAGCTGTATGTGAATTGCTCGAGCCCATTTTGCAGAGCTACATACAGAGTAATATCATGGCCAGATCAACAAAAGTCGATAGCAGGCGGGTTGTTTACGGACACCGAAAGATTCTCAATTATGTATATAGTTCGGCGCGCGCAGCTCCCTTATTGTCCGTCGATCGTTCTACAAACCTAACCAACATCTCTTCACCATTTCACTCACTGTCCAACTTCACCACGGATGCCCAATCTTAAGTTCATAAAGTCTGCCGTGGCAGAACTGCCGAATGGCAGGCCACTAGTCGCGGCCTTGCCCGGCGGAACCACCGGCATAGGTTCGTACATTGCGAAAGCTCTCGCTACAACATTTGCCAGCCATGGATCCAAACTACGCGTCTACATCATAGGTCGCAACGCAGAACGGGCTGCGGCTGTGATTTCCGACGGCGAAAGGATAAGCCCAGGTTCTCAATGGCGCTTTGTACAGGCGACGGATCTTGCGCTCATTAGTGAGGTCGATCGCTGTTGCGCAGAGATTATGCGACGGGAAACCGAGGAGCCGTTGGATGGGCTGCCCCGACTAGACCTTCTTTACATGACACACTGCTATCCAATATTCAAAGAACGTAACAGTATGTTTTGGGACAATTCTTGCTTTATTCGTATTCGAATGCAAGCGCCTCTATCAAGGGCGGCAATGCTAACAGCCCTAGCTACCAAAGAAGGCCTCGACAGCTTCATCTCAACAACATACTACTCCCGTATCAGATTTATAACCCAACTCATCCCGCTTCTCACTGCATCTCCCCTCCCCGGACACGTAATCTCGGTCTACGCCGGTGGTTTCGAAGACGGCACATCCTCAGACGACCTGCCCATCGGCTGCCCACCACCAGCAACCTACGGTGTATCCAGCGTGCGGAAACATTCGGGCTTCATGAAGACTTTTGTCTTTGAGGAGCTTGCAGAGAAATACGCAGGGAAGCTCAGTTTGACTCATATATTTCCTGGTCTTGTCGACGGACCTACCTTCTACAGCACGGATATGCCCCTGCGGTTTAGGATTCTGTGGAGACTCTTCAAACCTCTCGCGCTGCTGTCCATGACATCGCCGGAGGATTGTGGGCAAATTATGCTCTACCTTGCTACCTCTCATTTTCCAGCTGGTGGAACTACAAAGGGCAGCAAGGACTCAGGCCGTGTAGGTGTAACCAAGAGTACAAAGGGAGAGCTGGGAGGGGGTGCGTACGCTGTGGGAAACAAAGCCGACATTGCAAGGGATGTTATGTACGAAAAAGTGCGCAAGGATGGATTGAGCAAGCAGATATGGGACCACACTATGGAGACGCTGGAGGGGATCGAGAAGGCAAACACGGCTGTGCAGTGAAAAGCAGTTGGGACAATATTAATATACATCATTATGCAAGCGAGCTATGTATGGCCCGCAACATCTTGAACTCTGCCCAAGTATCAGATGGCAGTTTCAATAGAGTGATCACTTCCCTAAGGATATGCTTCCGCTGCTTCTGTAATATCTGAAACTTTTGCTGTGGTCGTCGCCTCCGTCGTATTATGAATGCCACCTGGTACATGCCCTCTATTGATGGCATCCGTCGCATAGCTACGTTGAAGCATACACACAGTATCGAAACAGCAGGAAATGAATTCTTTTAGTGTGTATTGACGTATTGGAGGGCTCCAATAACTCCTATGTAAATTATAGCCGATGGTGACCTCGTGAATGACTGCCTGTGATGACGTAGCCGAAGCCCAAATAGCGGATTGCTCAACTTGTAATAGCGATGAATCTCGAAATATAGAGCCGACCGTTTGTTCTCTCCGTGAATGGCCATAAAACTGAAAGTATAAAAAGGCAATACCCAACCCAGGAGAAAAGTAAATGGATGTTTGTGGCGAAAACGCTGTAAAAATGCAGTAGGTCACTCGGCAATGGGGAGACACTCGCGGATAAGCTCAAATTCTGCTTGAGCAATGCGCCAGTGACCAAGGTTGGGAAAACCGGTAGGGGAACGGCAGTCAGATAGAGAGCAAATTTGGAGCTATAATTAGCGAAGACGTGGCTTATATAGGTAAACCGGCAGCCATCTGTACGGAATATGAAGCAATGCTATAAATAACTAGCAGAGTGACAACGCGACTGAGTATCCTGACCAAGTCCAGTCGTCTGATACCGGTGATTTAAGGTGTTGGACTTTGACCCAAGCCGACTCAGCTGCTTCTTCACGACGTTGCTGCAGCTGAGAGTAAGTATGGAGGGCAGCTCTTATCTGTCCGCGCGGCCTCGCCATTCATGAACTCGGGTTATCCAATCGCGAACAAGAGCTTCAAAAAGACCGGTCTCATCGATAGGAAGGCCATGCGTACCACGATCTAAGACAACATACGTTGATCGTGGATAGAGCTTCAGCAAGCGAAGGCTATCTCGATAGCCCACGGTCTCGTCTTGCCGGCCACATATAATAAGTGTGGGTGCAAAGAACTTGGCAGATTCATCGTCCAATGGAATAGATAACTGGTATCGGTTTGGGTCTGCTCGGATCGGATCCAATGCCTTGCTGTCTGCTGCTTTCTCCGCCGGAAGGTAAACCTCGTCATATTTTGCTTTTAGAGTTTTAATGTAAGCAGGCGTTTGAACGAGGACGTTTCCAAGAAGTGTCCTGTCTTCAGCCGATATGTCGGACATGAGCTTCTTGTCTGCAACCAAAGGTTTGAAAGCATCGAGATCCCGCATGCTGTCCTTTGGCTCAATAAGCGGTACACGTAGCAGTAGACCATCGACTTGATCAATATACTTTTGAGCTATCGCACGTGCGAGGTAGCCGCCACATGATGAGCCGACGAGTAGGAATCTTGAGCCCCCAATTCTAGAATCAATGAACTGTACCAGGCGAAGGTATATATCGTCCAGGTCCTTGACATTATCCGCAGGTGTTTTGCCCATGCCCGGAAGGTCCACGTAAATCCGGCGAAGTCCGGCTGTTTTGTTGAAGATCGGCTCAAAGTCCAGCTCCTCGACTCTCCCCTCCATCTCCCATCCATGAATGATCAAGACGACAAGCCCTTCACCGATTTCACGTGTAGACAGAATAGATTCCATTTTGTTACTGAGTGACATTGTGAATATATGAGGAGCAGGAACTAGAGCACTTTGGTTGGAGGGGCATGGTTAGTTCAACCACAATTACGGCATCGCATATTGCCCTAGTATGGAGTATAATGTAATCCATTACACAAGCGAACCAATAATATAAGCCAGCCGATGATCCTACATGTTCTGACTACATGCACAGTCAATAGCCAAATGATCATGTGCCGTTTCGACAGCTAGGCTGAAAAATTGCGTGCGCAATCAATCAGCGACAGCTAATGAAAAGCTGCGTGATATAAAGTTTTAAAGCGATTAGTATAAAGTTTACATAAACGCGGACTTCATGGGTCTTTTAATTCATAAAACGGTGGGCTGTGAGGAGGAAGCAGCTTAGGATCATGAGAGCAAGCGAGTTGACAGATTCATGGCCACGGTCCTTTATACTTCTCACTCTCGAATATGAAACCCCGACAGTCTGAAATAGCCTCTAGCCATTATCTTGGCTGACTCGTCGTCCTCCATCATCTCTACAATCTGCATTTCCATATACGACTTGAAGTCCCGCCCAATGAGATTCTTCTCCTCCTGAGTTTTTGATCTGGGTGTATTTTCAATGATGTAAAGAAATGCCTAATGGACATCAAGTCAGGCGACCAGGGCAATGTGTATTCGGATATTATCCCCGCATCAGCGATTATTCTCTCTATGATTGCAGCTCGACCACACGTAATGCTGCACTGCCGCCCCACGATTGGGTGGACAAGGCAGACAGGCTCATTTACTCTCCGGAGACTTTAATCCCTCGAGATGTAACACTAGCTATTGAGCTTCGCGTCTACACAAAATAGCACCACAGCTACAATATGACAACTAGCGAGACATCGTGTCTGATGAAATACAAATACACTCCTATAAAACATCCCCGCTCCATTCGACTCTTACATCTGCACCCCTCACTAGACTTTGAAACACCACTAGCAGCCTCACTACACGAGGTCTCTCTCGAAACCAGCCCTGAATATGGAGCTCTATCGTATACATGGTCGACCGAGGACGGAGACTCCTCGCTATCCGAGCATATAGAATGTGACAGCGCTGTCATCGACATCACCATCAACTGCGATGCCGCCCTGCGGAGGCTACGTCAACACGACCAAGTGCGCGTTCTTTGGGTTGACGCAGTCTGCATCGACCAGTCAAACAGCGACGAAAAGAGTCTCCAGATTCCTGTGATGAGACAGATCTACAGTCAAGCGACATGGGTGGGCTTATGGCTGGGTGAGACATCCTCAGACATTGACCCCGAGACATCAACGCCGCTTTCCGAGTTAGGCATGACGTTCCTTCATGAACTTGCTCTTGAGATGGCAGAAAGGATCAACTCTGGTCAGAATGTCGGTGGGGGTGTGCTGTACAATGAACTCATCAAGGATCGTAGGGCCTACCATGAGTACGGCGTCGAGGCATTGACACCGCGAGTTCGTGGCCTATGGGATATCTTACACCGACGCTGGTGGGCACGGCTTTGGGTTGTGCAGGAGCAAGCTCTCGCACAGTCAGCCATTCTTATGTGTGGATGCAATACGGAGGCATTCCATAATTTCAATGTGGTCATTGATGCGTTAGTCAAAAGAGACCAGTCCGTTGAGGAATTTGAGTTCATTTCCACCTTCATCACAACTACCTTTCACCAATTTTATATGCGAAATTCCATCGCCAGAAGAAAGATCAGTAAGGAAGTGCCCTCAGAGGCAAAACCGGGAGCAAAGGCTCTCGAGATTCTCAATGCGACTCGAAATACCAAAGTTACCGATCCACGAGACAAGATATACGGCATTCTGGGTTTCTTTGGGGATCCGGAGTCCGATGCCGAGAACATTTTTCCAAAACCAGACTACAAAACGCCAGCGGCCGAATTATACGCCGACGTCGCCCGGGCAATCATTGTAAATACCGACAGTCTGAGCGTCCTGAGCTCGTGCTACGGCTTCCTCAAGTCGTCTGTTCCGGACTTGCCGTCGTGGGCCGCATCATGGAACGACACTCCGCTGAAGTATTTCGACGAGGACTGCTATAGTGCTGCTGGTGAGACCTCTGCTGTGTATGAAGACTGCGGAGAGAAGACGCTTCTGAGGCTTAAAGGCAGAAAGTTCGACTCTGTCGAGAATGTCTGTGAGACACCGAAAGAGTTCGAGTACACCCATGAGATGTGTACCCAGCAGTGGCGGCAATGGTTCAATTTCACACGTTCACTGCAATCCTACCCAACTGGAGAAAGCATCACAGATGTTTTTATGAATACCTTATGCTGGAGCAGCAATCTACAGCATTCGCGCCTGGCATCTGGAGAGTATCAAGCCATATTTGCTGCCTGGCTTGAAATCCTGAACAGCGCAGATGCCCCAGACGTCGCTGCGCGGGAGCTCTTCCAGGATCCCATTGCTTTTACGTACTCCCGCAGAGCTACATTCATGACATATGGACGTATTTTCTGCACCACTTCCAAGTCGTATCTAGCCTCGGCGTCAATGTCAGTATCAGCCGGTGACGACATCGTCATACTCAATGGGAGCAAGGTACCCTTCATCATAAGAGCTGAAGGGAGCAATTATAAGCTTGTAGGACCTTGTTATGTGCATGGCATCATGGATGGAGAAGCTTTTGCGAACGAGGATTTGATGGACGGTGGATTAGAGTGGTTTACCTTTTGCTAGATGAGATTAAAGAGTATTTGGACGTCTGTGAACGAGTATGGAGGTAGATTGATGATCATTCACACATTAAATTTATAGGATGGCATTTTGCCATTGATGACATGCAAAGGTCCGCTTGTGCACATGCAAACTTTACCTACGAACAAAGGGCTTTGGATACGTACGGATTGGCCCACGACGCACCCCAAATTTGCTGGTTAATTTGCTTACGTCTCGTATGCTAATTGCGCTCGGAATATTTAAATAGTCTGATGACAGCTAGACCTCCAATAGTCCATAGTAGGGATTGCGCTGGTGGTGCGGCTGACATGCAGTCCTACATCACACAGGCACTTTATCCCCACCTCTCCCGCTCCTCTCCAGCATCACCTACTATTTTAATTCGCAGATATTCTACGACTCATCAAGCCAGAAATACCTTCCACTGCTTAATCCTTCAATAAGAAGCACTGCCTCGTGCACTCGCGGACTGAAAGATGGATAGCAAGCACCCCGCCATGGCCAGCGGCGCCATTCAAACCACCCGAACAATATTTCACACTGGCGTCTGGGCAGGTCAATACTTGAAGCGCCATTTAACAACTCCTTGGACAGGAGTCTGCGTGGTGTGCAACAACCTCCAGCCGTTAAACCACGAAGACACGCTTGGCAAGACTCCAAGTTCCGCGGGGCGCTGGACTAGATTCCAAGGCCGGCAGCCCATGACAGACTTAGTCAAGGAGCCAGCGCTGTACATCCCCGATATCAAAACAAAAGAGCTTCTCAGAGCGCGGGATATCGATCCCAAGACGGGTAAAGCCTACAGAGACTGTCGCTACTGCCGCCTTTTATGCGATGTTTTAGACCAGTTCTTTGTGGATGAGTGGATGAGCTGGGTTACGGATACGAGAAACGGCATGTATCTCGATGTCAGCTTGATGATCCGGCGGGGCGCTCCACTGGTCATCAACTGCTCTGGATCCTTCGTCTATGACCCCAAGGTCATGTACCCGCGCGCTGATCTTGAAATATTCTGTGAGACAGCCGAGGAGCTGGGAGTTCCTGGCGTCCCAGTTATGGGTCTTACTCTGCCGC
The DNA here is from genome assembly GCA_009828645.1 of Calcarisporium arbuscula. NCBI lineage: Eukaryota > Fungi > Ascomycota > Sordariomycetes > Hypocreales > Calcarisporiaceae > Calcarisporium > Calcarisporium arbuscula. The sequence goes on along the minus strand of WBSA01000028.1, from coordinate 48,663 downwards.
GGGTAAAGGACACGCGAGAGCCCAGTTGCATGAAATTTGCAAAAGGTTGCATTGACGAGTGCGTAAATGCGCATTCCGCATGCTCAAGAAGTCGACCCGATTTCCTACCCACGCGACTGTTGGTCGTGGGCCCGGATGAAGGTCATGTCCAGGCTGTCCTGCTCGCCTCTGGCCTCAACAAGATGGGCGGCTTTAAGTCACTGCTGGGGAGAAGCCAAGCCGTTAAAACTGCTAAAATCCAACATTGAAGACCTCAAGAAGAACATCAACGTTTCTGATTTACCACCGACTTTCCAGAATGCAGTAAAGGTATGTCGAGATCTCGCGATAGACCATCTGTGGATCGACTCGCTATGCATCATCCAGGACGACTCGACCGACTGGCAGCAGCAAGCCGCCCAGATGGGTACTATATACAACCAAGCGTTCCTAACCATCATCGGAGCATCTTCGTCAAACCCGGAACAGCCGTTCCTGGGACCCAGAAATGACGAAGACTGGGGTACCAAAACCATCGAGTTTGAGACGCCGTCCGGAGCGCGGGTCCCAATCAAAGCCCGCAGACGGCATCTTCTCGCAGCAACCGCTCGACTACGGCGAACATGACCCCCCCATTTACAGAGACATGGGCGACTTTGAAGCGCGAAGGGCCGCTGTACAAACGAAGTTGGTGTTTCCAGGAATCATACCTGGCGTCTCGAGCTCTTCACTTTGCGCCAGGGGCGCTGATTTTCGAATGTAACACACACAGGCGCAGCGATGATACGCCAAAAACATACTCGCTCGCAAATCCTGTCTCTCTAGGCCAGATGACTGACGAGACGAAATGGCGCATGATTGTCAAGTCGTATACCTCGAGGCAGCTCACCTACGCATCAGATAAGCTTCCAGCCATATCTGGTATTGCCTCTTTGATACCACAGGCGAGCACCGACGAGTACCTCGCAGGGCTGTGGAGGAAAAGCCTCCTGTACGACCTCCTCTGGCAGGTCATGGCTTGCAATGGTCGGACAGCCATGTTGATGACGTACCCGCCGGAGCAGCAAAAAGCGCCGTCCTGGTCCTGGGCGTCTCTCAATCACGGCGTTTTGTGGAACCAGTTCAACTCGTTCGAGCCGCTGGCCACAGTTATCGACGCGAGCTGCATCGTAGATGGCCTCAATCCCTTTGGCGCCGTCAGCTCCGGCCACGTCAAGCTCACTGGTCGCATGAGACCCTGTACTGTGACACACGATAGACAAAAGGGCCAGCACCATGCGTACATCGCCAAAACTGACGGTGTGAAGTCAAAGCCCCAGTGGTTCATGGGAGATGGGATGCTCGTGCCGATGGACAATGGTTCCTCGAAGACAGTGGCACAGCGGCGCACGCCATCTATGCAGGATCCGAATTATGGGGATTGGCAAGCTGAGGCATTTTTCTTCTGCATTGCGCGGACGGGTCTGATGCACTTTGATCATGTCGGGCTTGTTTTGGCCATTTCTGAGAAGGTTCCTGGGAGTATGGAGAGGATTGGGAGCATAACGAATGTTCCCAAGGATTGGTTTGAGAGCGCCAGTGAGCACACGATAATTCTAGTCTGACGATTGCTTTAGCAATCTGTGAACGAAGATTCACTAATAACGATTTCCACATGGGAAGAAAAAGATCCACAACCCTAATGAGACATATTAGCCATTGGCCTAAAGGCTAGAGAATGCCTTTCCTTGTTTGCTGTGACCTTGTAGCAAAATCACGAAATGTGGAATCGGGTCCCAGGGTAACCCAGCACAGACGAACTGCTGGGTCGAGGCCAACAAGACTCGAATTATATGACTTGAGGTCCTCATAAATGGATCCTGATTAGGCGGATGGATCTTTAAAAACGACACGTAATGATTTTCTACGTTTGTTGAGTGATAACAGCCCGTCGAAATGGCCTCGAAGTATTCCTCAAGGAATTAGTTTGTCCCCATCTAGCTCGAGTCATTACCCTACTCAATGTTGCGCACCACACGGTTTACATCACTCCACAAGGGATACCAATGCAAGAAGAGAACGGGACCTTGCATATTGGGCATCTATTCAATATTGCATTATATTCCATTGGTTGTCACCAATTGGCTTAGAATCCCGCCTTCAAGGAGGCCTCATAGTTGATAGGACTGGCCCCAGATGCGCATTGAGCGTATGTGAGGAGTAGACATAAGTGATCTATAACTTCATTATAAATGCAACAGGGTTCAAAGGCGACTTGTAGTCACCGAGATAACACCGACCTGTTCCTGAATATCGACCAATGCAATGCATGACACGAATAAGCTTGATCGCTCCCGCAGGATCGCGACGGATTGGCCACATAAAACCTCTTATCTCCATCTCATTGAACGACTCGCAATATCCTCATTTGGATGAAGGAACCACTACTGTCAATAATTTTTCCAATACTCCCCATCACTTGCCTAGACTCCATTCAGTTTGATGGCATGTCGAGGGAGGACCCTTTTGTCTCGAATGGTTTCCAGAAGGATTCTTCTTGATCCTTCACCACTTCTCTCCTACCCATCCATCCACGTGGGAGCTGTAACGTTATAACTGAATTAAGAAGCATAAATGCGAGCATAGTTGAGTAGTCTACTACTTATAAAAAACCCTTACTCAGTAAAATTTCAAGCCTGCTCGAATGCGTCAGGTGGCTTCACAATTTCACAGCGCTTCACTGGGAGATCTATAGTTGTGCAGCAGTCAACATGTTCGCATCCACGAAAGTCGCTGCATCTTTGCTGGCACTCTTCTCGCTGTCACTATGCTCCCCCCTTGTCGAGAACAGGTCTCCAATTCCAACCGAGATACTGCCTACTACTACAGCCCCTCTTCCCAAGCAGAGCGATGTTGATAGGATGAGCTGGGGAACTGCTATCGGCGGTGCACTGGATCTGCCAACACCAGCTTTCAAGAACAAGCAAGCGCAGATCACCGCCGCCGCATTGGCCAATAATGGATTGATGACAGTCACTGTTATCAATAAGCACATCCGCGCTATCCATACGGCACATTATAACAATGCCGGTGGCCCGGAACCCGTGTCTGGCAACACGACCCCAAGACAGATGGAGGTCAACGAGAGCGATTCATTCGTCGTGCCGCAAAGCTGGGCTGGAAGGGTTGCTTTCAACGACTATGCATTGTAAGCCCCTTGGAACGAGATGGCCTGAATAAATTACATCAATTAATCGTTGTTGCAGCCCAATTGAGCCAGGTGTTAGTCTCATCGAGGGAAGTTACATGAGACAGGGGGGCTCCCAATATTTCAGCGATATCAACATTAGCTTTGTGTAAGGCAGACGTTATTACTGGCAACTCAAATATCTCACTGACTAACGAAACCATTAGTGATGGCTGGTCTCTGCCTGCCGTGTGCTGGTGCACACCGGACCAGTCGCTCTTCACGGGGTGCAACAAATATCTATTCCACATGCGGGACTGTCCTGTAAGTCCAAACCGCTCCCTGCACATGCGCAAATATATTGTACATGCGTTAATGAGAAGCAAAAGACCAACAACGGCCACCACATCTGCATCAACCCACAGCGAGGGACTCACGCCACGGGCCCTGCCAACTTCTTCCGTCCTTGTTACGGCGTAGGAGGCGCTTACACGTTTGACGATGACAACCTCGCCAACAATCTCAACCAAAAGTGCACAGCCAATGACTTCACCTGCTGTATCGGACAGAACTGTCCTGCCAACCCTGCGCGTCTTGGTTAAAGGGTGAGGAAGCTCAGTCAGTTGAAGCTTGCGGAAGGAGTTTATGCCGCCACATGTGTGCATGGACCAGCCATGGGATCGGTTGTACATATCATTTTCGTGGACATATTACAGCTTATTTTGTATAAAGAAAGGTACATACCAGTATATGCAGGATATTTTAGATCTTTTACAATTGAGTTATGGCAAAGGAAGTGTACAAGCGCATACGGAGAGAGAGTTGAGGAATACCGAGCGCACCGATGACCAACGTGCAGGAACAGCAATACCATTTCATTATTCTCGACTCGCTGTATGTAAAGCTCTTCACGCCATTGACTGGCAAAAGCAAGAGTAGGAGGCGCTGTCGTCTGACGTCGTGAAAGCAAACGCCGGACTACGAAATCAGACGCCTGACCCATCAAGATCGTAATTTACAAGGGCCAATGGGTCCCATTTATAAATCAGCATCATGGAACCGATTGCCGGAGAATTTCGTCGCCGAATTCATGCCATGTCTCACAAATATAATGCTAGCCGGAAATGGCTTACAGTATTGACTCATTGAGACAGTTTAGCCTACTCAGTAAGCTGGTGTTACATGGTAATTACAACAATTTACTTTTTATCATTGATAAGCACTGGGAATAATGGCCTGCAGAAGTCGCTATGATGAGACATTCTTACTTATCACACGCTGGTGCCTGATGCCGACCCGTCGACTAGGACTCTCGAATGAAGCCATCGGCAACCTGGACGGCAATGACAACTTGATTTGACAGGGATTGATGGCCGAAGTGCCGTGCTGTCAACATGTCATGTCCAACATCGCCTTCGTTTGAGACACTCATAAGATTTTTCTGCAGCTTGCAGAGGTCGAGACTGCACAACACGATACGGTATCTTGGCTAGCTTTGTTTGTGTTTCACTCACCATCAGCCCGGTCATTGTCCATTGTCCATTGCTCACTCCACACCCCGCCTTGTTGATACGCAAACCAACCAAGTATTGTGGTTGAAGCTCTCGTGTGCTGTGACAGGGTCCCGAAAGAGTATGGCTCTTGCTCAAGTCCGTATGCTGTCATGAATTAGCTTAGGTCTCAATGGAAATGAAGCCAAGCGGTGATACTATGGCGTGTAAGGCATATGACACAAGATGATTGGGGGAACAATGGAGAAGACGATGATGCGAAATTTCCGACCGGATAACTGGCTGCCGCATTTGTGAGCATGTTCTGGGGATCCGGCAAGACTGCAGCATATAGAAGGCAGCGCACCTACGACGGCTTTTCGCAAGTTGACCAGTTTGCTCGCATCGCTTGTCTTTACTTCTAGTCACTCTTTTACGCACCTATCATTAATTATCATGACCATGAGGCGATTCGCCGTCAGAGCGGCCGTGGCTTCCATCGCCATGGCCAATGTCGCACACTCCTTTAATGTACCATTTTGGGGTGGAAAGGAGACGGTAACGGAGACCTGCACCGTCACCGAAACCATCACTTCGACGGGATCTTGTTCTACTTCAGCACCTTGGACAACCACTGGTTCTGTAACTACTGAGCCATGGACCAACACTCCCTCGCAGTCAACCACAGAGCCTTGGAGCACGACTGGAAGCCAGTCAACGACGGGCTCATCGACCACCTCGGCTCCTTGGACGACGACTGGCTCGCAGTCATCAACGGGCTCATGGACTACCACTGACCCTCACTCAACAACCGAGCCTTGGACATCTACAGGTGCTGAGTCAACAGAGCCATGCTCCGAGACGGAGGCCACTGATTCGTGGACCACATGGCATTCTCCAACAACCACGGAGCCTTGGGTCACCACTGCTACCGAAACAACGGACCCTTGGACTCCAACTGGCCCAGAGTCAACCGAGCCGTGCAACGAAACAGACACCGCAACGGACCCTTGGAGCACAACCGGCACCGAGCCAGCAACCCCAACTGGGTCTTGGTCGACTACTGGCAGCGAGACGAAGCCATGGACCGGCACTGCTACCCAGACAACCGAGCCCGCAACCCCTACTGGTAGTGAGACTGAGCCTTGCACCGAGTCCGAGACCCCCACGGAAACATGGGGTACTGAGACGGCAACAACTGTGCCTGGTACGACAAGTGGAACCGAAACTGATCCATGGGGCACCTCACAGACTCCGACAACAGTATATGGTACATCAACCGGCACTCAGACGACTGGCAAGTGGACTACCCCAGGGTCTGAGACTACCAGGCCATCGACGACCGGTGTCCCAACCCAGACAACACAGACTGGCAAGACCACCGATCCTGCGACCGTGCCAGAAACCACCAGTGGCACTCAGACTACCGGATCGCCGACCACCACGGGCTCAGAGTCGACCGAGCCATGCACGACTGACGTCCCACCAGAGACTACTGAGCCATGCACATCGGACATCCCGTCGGAGACGACGGAGCCCTGCACAACTGACGCCCCGTCAGAGACCTCTGAGCCATACACGACAGATGATCCGTCAGAGACTGCTGAGCCGTGCACAACGGACGCTGCATCAGCAACGACCACGGCCTACGAGACGACAAAGCCCAGTCAGACTGTAGTCCCTGTCGCGTGCCCTGTCCCCCAGTCTTGCAACAACCCTCGGCTTCGACTGGGCGTACTACACCAACCCGGCTCACAAGGGGTGACAAGACCCACGCCAGCTTTGACCCCGAGTCCTTCAAGAACCTGGTTGCCCCGTCACATCGGGACCACATCCGTCGTCGGTGGGCTGTACTACCCTAGCCCTAAGAAGCACGAAGGCGCCATCTACAACTCCCGAACAGAACTCAGGCTAGATGGCTTCGCCCTGAACCACCACGGTTACCTGTACGCCTGCCAAGAAGGCACTTACACCATCAGCGTCCCCTACGTGAGCGATGCCGTGTACGTGTGGTTGGGTGCCAAGGCCGTCACGGGCTGGACGTCTGCCAACGCTGATATCAAGGCTGTCTACAATCAGCACGAACACGTTGCTGGACACGCCACATTCAGTGTACACCTTGAGGCTAACGTGTACGTTGCCATCCGTTTCCTTTACGGCCAGGCCCAGGTCAGCGGCGGCTTCCGCTTCTCTGTCACCACCCCTAGCGGCGACGTGATCCTTAGCGACAAGACGGAGCACAGCCCGTACCTGGTGCGCAGCTCATGCGATGGCATTGCTGCGCCCAGATTTCCCGCCTTTGGAGAGGAGAAGTGAGGTGAGGGCTGTCAAGATGAGATGAAGTTCTGAGGCTACGAGAGCCAAGCCTGTTACTGAGATTTGAGAGGATGTGGGTTTTGAGTGTCTAAGCTTCGTGTATCCCCGTTTATTATTACACGCCCATGGCTGGGTAATTTATTTCTTGATGTTGCCATAATCAGATATTATTTTGAACATGCTTACGATGTTGGTTGCCTGTGCTAGCACTTATTCCTTCCCTTTGATGTAAAATTTGACTACCTACATAAATGAGTTACAAGATGCGAGGAGCATCTTATCTTACACTATGCACTCTCAACTGTTGCCTATCTTTGAAGTGAACACGCAAGCTGTACTCATAACAACATGAAACAATATTGGTGATAAAAACTGCAACACTTCCTTGCTAAAGTATTTGCTGCCTAATTAAAACTCTTCACTGGTGTGGCCCTACAATGACTATTATCCCCCGTTTCCATTATATATACATTATATAAGTGTATTCACTATAACATCCATTACATTTCACCGTATTCTCCAGAAAGTACTATAGATATTGCACAAGGTATATCCAGGTCCGGGACTTGGAGCACATGAGCTAGGCTCCAACATCCTCTGTTCATGTTCAGTACATTACCTTGGTCCAACCTACGCCGGTCTTCCAAATCTAGCGCGTCTATGCAGTAATGAGGGAATAGACTACTCCGTACTACTCCGTATAAATCGAGGATTACGCCAACTTGTGCTAGCGGCTTACTTTTCTCGTATTCCCCCCAGAATATTATTGCCGTTTCTCTTCCTACGCCCCACCTTCATTGGAAGTTAATTCCATGGCCCTACCATATCTCATACGATCAAGCTCCGTAAACTACCTTGCCCTTGACGAGTGCCGATCTGCAGGAGCAAGGGTAAATCTCGCCTTCGAGGTGTGTGGTTGGTGGATTATTCAACATCATTCCGACTCTATACCCGCATCTCGTATCTCTTTGTCCCTAATTTCTACAAATAATCCTTTGCTTCCCTTCTTTGCTTTTGGCATCTCTCAATCGCCATACTCTCGAACCCTCTTGTCAACATGTGCAGATTGTTGTCATCGCTGGCGATAGCGCTTTCGTTGCTCGACGTGCCCGTCTTCGCGTTGAAGTATGCTGCGCTTCCCGCAGGCGTCATCGAGATCCCGCTGCAGCGCATCAAGAACCAAAGCGCTTACGGCGTTGAGTCCGGACAGCCTGGAATCCATGTCCCTAAATGTGTGGGTTTACTCAGCAACGGTAGCTAGGCTAAGAAGTATAATAGTTCAGCTGAATTGAAGAATTGCCAATCATATTAACTAGTTGCCGACGCTAATATTGCTAGCAGATCCAGGCTGATGAAACGACTGTCCTTTTGGTCGCAGGATGGGTCCTACGTTAGGCTCACAGGACCTACAATGATAGTCCTACAGGTATTTATTATCTACGCGAATAGGCCTACGATGTGGAGAGGCTCAGTTCCTCTATAAAACCACCTGGGAATCATCATGGCATCTTTGAACCATACCCTCTACCAAGCCTCTAGAATATTCCAACCCTGTAGCCCAGCACACCAAGCCGCTCATCTTGACGCAAAATGACCATCCGCCTCCGCCAAGCTACAGCAGCTGACATCGCCGACATTGTCGACGTCTCAGCCGCAGCGTTTGATCCCAGCACGGATGTCATTTCCCGCCGCCTCTTCCCACCCCAGCTCAATGCATCTGACGACGGCAAGGCCCTGAGACAATGGAGCATTGCGCGAAAGTCGGCGAGACTGCAATCCAAGCGCACGGCCATTACCGTTGCCGTTGACGATGCGATAGGCGACAAGGTAGTGGGATACTCCATCTGGTTTCTCCCGGTCCGGCAAGGCGAAGCAGAGGAATTGCCGCCACCAAAGGTAGCGTTCCCGGGTATGGATCGGGGTGCTTTTGCCGAATTGCGTGGCATCATTGAGGAGGATGCGCGCTACGTCTTTGGCAAAGATGGCAGTGAGCACGTATGGAGTTAGTAGAACAGGTGCAGCACATGCGCCAACAGACAGGCTAACATTGGTCGCGCAGATCTCGATTCCCTGGGTGTGTCTCCTGAGCACCAGAGAAGAGGCATAGGAAGACTGCTATTGGAGTCTGGTGTGAAGGACGCCACAGCAGAAGGGAAGGAATGCTATTTGGTCGCTACGCCTTCAGGGCTTGGACTATATCTTGCAGCTGGCTTCGAGCATGTGAGAACAGTAGATATTTTCAACAGTCCACACGTCTCTATGAGAAGGCGAGTCGCTCCCAAGTAGATGCAAGTTTGACTGCTCCAATTATAGTCGTCAGAAGAACACACATGGACAATTTATATCCTTACCAATGCACCACAAGTCAGCAATGTACGGTCCTTCTTACCCGATGTGTAGTCTTTCGTTTCTTTTCGGGGCACTCGCAATTTGTGGTGCATAGAGAGGCTTCCGCGCGAAATGGTTCCCGGCCGTGAACGAGCGAGCGAGCGCCACTTCTAAAGCCCATTTTTGTTGTAGATCGTTGCGGGACTACAGGTGCACGCCCACACTGAGTTTGGTGTGCATGAGAGTAAATAAGAGGCGACTGGAGGACCGAATCCGTCAATCTCCAGTTGATGGCTAGGTAGTTTTGTTCATGTTGCAACATCACCGTACTAGTGCGGGTTCCATTACGCCTCGGAGAGAAAGCACTAGGAAGCTGACAATTTACTAAGCCAGAGTGAACTTTGATACGTAATCCATGCAATTTGTCTATAGAAATCTATAGACTTGGGTATATATTGCTAAAGCCCGACTTGTGGTAACATGTTTACTACAAGAAACTCAAAATTAACCAAAACTCCATATGAAAGAGGGTATCAGGTGGAGAGCTATCCGCCCTTTGCGATGCCTATTCTTGAACATGGACATGCGTGTTTTACGTGAGCATGAATCTCCTCAAAACTTCAGCAATGTTCACATCACCGCAGCGAACGGCAATATCATAGGCTGTTTCCCCAACACGACCTCCCAGGAGATCACCCTCGAGACAAACCTCGGTCTTCTCAAATATTGAGCTGTCTTGTCGCTCTGCAATCATGGTGACGATATCTAAATCGCGCATCATGACAGCACGGTGAAGGGGAGTAAGCCCTTCAGAATCTTTCAACGACGTATTAATAAACGGATGAAACAGCAGGGTTTGGACAATGTCAAGATTCCCCTTCATAAGTGCGAGAGACAGAGCTGTGGACCCCTCATGGCCACAAATGAAGTTTACTTCGGTGCTCATTTCACCGCTTATCTTCCGAACTAGCAAGAGACTTCCCATGCCAACTGCGAGATGCAATGGCGTTGTATTAGAGCGCTTAATCTCCGATATTCCGACATACCAGTCAGCGACGGCCATGATTGATAAACATGTATTCTCATGTCCCTGTTTCAGGGCAGCCCAAAGTGGGCAAGCGTTCGTATCATAGTCAATTGTCAAGTTGACACCTGGCTGAGATAGGAGGAGGTTGACAATGTTCTGATCTCCGCGAGCTGCTGCATAGTACAGCGGCATTCTTCCACAGATATCCTCTGCATTCACATCAGCTCCGTGTTTTAGAATGACCTCGCATGCCTGAACGAAGCCAAGAGACGCGGCATAGTGGAGTGCCGTGTGGCCATATATTGTTTTCGCGTCCAGCGTAGACAAGTTGGAACATAGGAAAGGTATCAGTCGCAGCGAATCTTGAGCCGTGGCTAAATGCAACACTGTTCGTCCCACGAAATCGCCCTCATTATAAATTGCCACATTGGGACAACTGCCAAGTTGAGCAAACTCGACATCGTTTATAGTTTCTTCAGCAATATTGTGAAGGACTGTTGCACCTGTACAATCTCTAGCATAGACCAATAGTGGCCACTTAAAGGGTAAAGGTGCCTGAGCCGTTAGAGCATCGGACCAAACGCCCCTTCTAAATAAAATAGGGCGCATCAAGACTTCATTTGGAACCGCAGTCCGAAATTCCGTCGGCAAAACAACAATGCTGCGACGGAGGCTTTTGTAGACATCACAAAATATATAGGTAAAGTCGCGCTCCGGGGTTGTGTACCATTTTGAGCATGCTTGAAGGACTGAATAAGCGGCACCAAAGTCGTTCGAGAGGCAAAGGTCGTCTATGAGGCCAAGCACTTCATCCTCGGTGCCATCTTTTTGTAGGGGAGCCGTTATGCTCGGTAAGAGTAACCGCTGCTTGGCATGATTCAGGAATTCTATTTCTGAGCCCTTTTCCTGGCTATGGATCTCACGGAGAAGTTTCAAGCGAGGGTTAATGATTTCGAGTAGGTGGAGTTTTAGGCGAGGTAAGGATGAATGAACCTCATCATCGAGTTTGTCCCACTTTTGAGGCAGGGCGTCATTCAAGCCATCCGGATTGAAAAATGTACTCTGAACTTGATCAAAGAAGCGGTCCAATTTGTGAATTCTCTGATCTAGAACTTGTACCATGTACAGAGCATCAGACCTGCCATTGAAATCAGCATGGGCATGGAAGGGCGAGCACTTTATGCTAGGCAAGTCCCCTACAAGTGGCTAAGAGTCCAAGACCCGAGGCGGAATAGCACCTGACGGTGAAATTCTACGGAGAGAGCCTTCTGAAGAAGTGGAAAGCGGCTGAGGAGCAGCTGTATAAAAATCCCACAGACTCAATCTTCGCTTCCTGGTGCTTGGGGAACACGGATGGTTCATAAGCCGACAGCGATCACACTTTTGAGCCGCGACTCGTCCCTGTGGTTGACACTAGAAAAGTAAGAGTTAGTCATATATATATATATATATGTGTGTGTGTGTGTGTATGTATGATGTGTGTGTGTGTGTGTGTATGTATGATGTGTGTGTGTGTGTGTGTGTGTGTGTGTGTGTATGTATGTATGTATGTATGTATGTATGTATGTATTGTATGTATGTATGTATGTATGTATGTATGTATGTATGTATGTATGTATGTATGTATGTATGTATGTATGTATGTATGTATGTATGTATGTATGTATGTATGTATGTATGTATGTATGTATGTATGTATGTATGTATGTATGTATGTATGTATGTATGTATGTATGTATGTATGTATGTATGTATGTATGTATGTATGTGTGTGTGTATGTATGATGTGGTGTGTATGTGTGTGTGTGTAAACGTCTTCATCTTCAACACGATCATACCTTCTTCTTGTCGTTGCGGCAGCGCTCGCACTTTTCCATGTCAAGCTTGCCTCTGTTGGCTCGGGTATGTGGTGGCATCGTAGGGATTGGCTCTGCACAGCACGTCGCGAGGTGGTTGAAGAGAGGAAGTGTTGCTTCGTGAGGCGGGCGATGCGACTTATAAGTGCATAGTAGCTGTTGTCGCGCCTCAAGTATAGGTACGTGGCGCACCTAGTCGCACCTAGTCGCACCTAGTCGCACCTAGTCGTACTTTGTCGCACTTTGTCGCATGAAGGTGTACGTCTGTAAAGGTGTACGGATACACCTGTACGTCTGTAAAGAAAGGGTGGCCCATTGTGGGGTGCTTTGACTTATCGCACACTTCGCCACGCCTCTGCCGCCTTGTCCCCCTACATGCCCTCCATGTACCTAAGCCACGTCTATACTGTACATCTGCTGATCCTCCATATACCTCCAATGCCTATGCACCCCTACTACCTTTGAGTGTCCCTAATACCTCCGTGTGTCTCTTGAGCTGTGCTGCTCTGTGTCCTTCTTCTGTAGGTGTTGTGGGCGCTGTGGCTGGTGCAGGCTCACTGTACGGAGCAAATGATAGGGGCTGTGGTGAACTAAACATCAGTTGATACCTCCTAAAGTCGGGGATAGGCTGGTAAAGCTAGGGGTGCCTCGGGTCGTGCACCTAACAAAAACGTGCTGCCCGCTCTTCCCGTTGGCGTAATGGGCCACAGAAAGGTGGGCAGGGTGTACCGCTAGCCTGAGCTGTCCCGACTCCCCATCCCAAGATGGGCTGCACTCGCATTGCATTTCGCCTCGTCGCACTTCGAGGATGCGAAGCTCGGCCACCCTGGTCGTTGCTCACCAATGAGAGGGCGCTAATGCTCATCAGTCCCTTCTTGTAGGAATCCCTGGGCATGGAGTCTCGAATTAGGACTGGACTGGACTGACAGAAGGCGATAATGTGCGATTGTGAGAAATGCCAGCTACTCCAAGCCTACGCGATAGAACCCTGGCCGGCCAACGGTTGGTCGGTCGCAAATCTAAAATATGTCTCTACTTCAGATTTCGGGGTTTGCTGCAGCTCCAACTTTGCGACTTGAAAGTGCGACTTTTGCCTCTGACTTGCTCATAAAAGGGCTCTTCCTCATCCACGCTGTCGAGTCTAGGCATGACTCTTGAAAACGCCAAATCGTGAAGTACTGCGCACACACACAAGCCCTCCATCTGCTCAAAGTCTCAAGAAAATCACTCCGTCGTACACAATGGCTTTATCTGCTGAAGCAATCATTGGGATTGTTCAGATCTTCACCCCTCTTGCCTTTAAGGTGCTGTGGAAATGGTACGAGGCTCGCTATTGGCGTCCCCAGAACGCGCACCAGCAACATGGTAAGCATAACATTCAATATTACATTTCCACGTTGTAAACGATCTTGCTTATTATTCACCAAGACCTGGAATATTCCACACCTCGCCAAGCTCACGGGCCGGTGTAACTGTATCGTTGAGTCTCTGGTAGCTAAAAATAATGTATGAAGATTGAGAAACGGCCGCTTGGGTAGAGGTATTCATTCGGCCAGCTGCTGCAGTGGAGTGGAGGGTGGGCTTGTTTGGGAAATGGGCTTCTGTAGAAGACCTTCACCCCGCCCTTGACTGCAGCAGTCCCAAGGCATGCTGAGGCTGGCTCGAGCAAACGAGTGTTGCTTCCACTAAGGACTTTGCATATGTATGTAGTTATGTAGTACCCTGATTAGCAATCGCCATCGGAATTGCAGCATGTCCAAAACTGGTTTATTTATTTGAACTCCCTGTTTATATTGTAGAACCTACCCGACCTCAATAACTTGCTGCTCTACTCCGTACATGTGTAATAGCCTGGCGTGGATGAGGAGCTAAAAACTTACTTTGATGAGCCTAATTGCTGTTAAGTGTTACCACAGCAAGTTCCTACAGTGTTTAGTCTGCGCATGACTTGTCCTTGACAATCACATCGGGTTCGACCATGCTACCACCGCACCCACGTTGAGTCCGGTCCATCTTCTTGTCTCCTCATCTTCTTGTCTCCTCATCTTCTTGTCTCCTCATCTTCTTGTCTCCTCTTCCCCTCAAATTGGCACCTATACAATGTCTCCCGTGGACAGACCACCGTTGTCCCGTCCTAAAATCGCATCGATGGACCAGCTGATGAGCCACTAGCCTAACTTCATCTAAAACTCCTATGTGCATTTATTTTTCACCTTGATAGTAAATATTAGAGCTATGTGGACCGACTATTACCTGTCCTCATAATACTTAAATGGAGCTACAAGGTCTGACCTAGCTACCCCGCCAACCCGCCGAGGAAAGAAAGAGAGATGATGGCGAAATAGCCCTACCAAGGCCAAGTATCTAGCTTCCTTTATTAGTGTTGAACTCTTAAAATGAGTATAATTGATATCTATAAATTGACGATTAGATGAATTGAAGAATTTTTAGGGATTTGAGGAATTAGATAATATAGATAATTAAAAGCAAGTTGTCATGATGTTGTGTACCTAGCTCAATTGGCTCGCTTGACCAAGTATAGCTAACTTGGCGTTTGCTCACTGAAATAGCTAGACTAGAGCGAGTAGGCAGAAGGCCCTCAAATAATCATGCAAGGCTCTAACAGTGCGCGCAGACAATTTCTATAGCTCTACAAGTTCCTTACTCCAGCGAGAGTAATAGCACACATCGCAAAAGTCTTCGGCAGGTGTCCACGCAGACGTGGTACAGAATACAAGACCAGCATCCAGTACAGCCACTTCTTGACGTCACCTTGGTACTGTGCCTCAGCCACACCGATTCCCAGGTGCTGTCGTCAAGTCCACGCTTCCACGAAACAGGATTCCCTGCGGCTGACTACTCTCTGGTGCCCAGCACGTGTGCAGGCATGTTTAGGGGATGCAATGGACCAATACCAAACGCTGCACGGAATGTTGACGAATGTCGTCACTCAGACACGTATTCAGTCTTGTTACATAATCTATCAGCTTTAATGCCATTGCTCTCCGCTTTGCCGACCCCGCCAACCCGCCACCTTCCTGCGCCAATGGCGTGTTTGGGTTTAACCCCTCATGGCAGCTCTGAGCTTTTGACCCCTCCCTGCTCTCTCCCTTTTCTTGTTTTCGTCTTCTCTTCCCCTCCTCCATCCACACATCGAAAAACACATTTCCTTCATCCCATCACCTAAAATCGCAATCATGAGCAACGTCTTCTTTGAGGTATCTGCCAATGATGGTATGTTCGTTCCCTAGATAGCTGCATAGTCACCACGGCTCGAATTGATGGCGAATACTGACGTCGTCTCTCCAAAGCTCCCCTTGGCCGCATCGAGTTCAAGCTTTTCGATGATGTAGTCCCCAAGACCGCCGCCAACTTCCGCGCCCTTGCCACTGGCGAGAAGGGATACGGCTACGCTGGCTCTTCTTTCCACCGTGTTATCACGTCCTTCATGCTCCAGGGAGGTGACTTCACCAACCACAACGTAAGTCTTGCTTGGTGCAATCCACTTTCGTCCTCAATGAATTTGTCCATTGACCCCTTTTAGGGCACTGGTGGCAAGTCCATCTACGGAGAGAAGTTCGCCGATGAAAACTTCAAGCTCAAGCACACCAAGCCTGGTCTGCTCTCCATGGCCAACGCTGGTCCTAACACGTATGTCATCCCGATCCACACCTTTCGTCTCTCCACCTACAGTCTTTTAACATACTCTCCTTCTACAGCAACGGATCCCAGTTCTTCATTACCACCGTTGTTACTTCTTGGCTCGATGGCAAGCACGTCGTCTTTGGCGAGGTGGTCGATGACAACAGCTACAAAGTCGTCAAGGCCATTGAGGCGCTTGGTAGCCAGAGCGGAAAGACCAGCCAGAAGGTCACGATCGTCAAGTCCGGTGTAGTATAAAGCTGTCTGGCGTCACTGTAGGCGGTCTATAAGTTGAAAAATCTTAGCTAGAGAATAAAATGGCTATTGATGCCCTCTGGGGCCTACCTTGATCTAGGAATGATCAGGTGTATGGCCGGGGGCTAAGCTGACTGTTACTACATCTTCAAGCAAATTGCAGTGCCACTTCATTGCTGTAATCTGTACATACATTAATCCAACTCGTACATCTTTGCAATCCCCTCAAAGAAACTCACTACACATCTCATAGTTTAATTCCATGCACCCAATATACAGTGGGTTTGGATTCAGCCATTGCCGTCTTACCTTTTACGGTCGCGTTGATTCTGAAGAGGGCGGGCTGTCCAAGTTAAATATCTAGAGCTGCACATGGAAGGAACTACCTCATATTTCTACTTGCTCCTCTCCGTCTTCACAATCGATGAGGACCACATGCCACACCCCTTCACGCACCCATCAGGTGCTGCGCAATATTGCATCTGCCGTCAACATGACATGCTGCTTCCATAGCAGACGACTCTCTATATGAGTTACAATACCGACCGTAATCAACATGTAGTCATGGAATACAAACTCCCTCTCTAAAATCTAACCAGCATCATTTTCTACCAACTTTTCTCCTGGAATCGGTGACGTCAAGATCGGATGACGCTCGTTCACATAGCCTAGCGCAAGTGGATATCCGCTACCAATGTAGATTCTGGCAGTCACTCTTCCATGATGTCTGCCGTTCAGACGGGCCGCTCCCTTTCCGATGTGACGACGGAATGTGTGTGTTGATGGCCAATTGAGCTTCCGGATCTACAGTTTCGCCAAAGACGGGCTTCCATTTTACAAGCTCTCCTCATGATAGACTGATCTCTTTCGTGCGTACTAGGTAGCGAAAAAAGATTGCTTACGAAAGGCATAGCTGTAACTCAGAAATGCCATATTGAATAAAACGTATGGTATTTACAATTCAGTACTGCCTTATTTTGCCCAGGCAACACTTTGCGTCTACGGTAGGTGCGGTGTTGAAAATTGGGTTTGAAACAGACAGATTTGTCTCACCCCCATCTCTTCCAGCCTGTGTTATCAAGGCAGTGTTATGGTAGGAACCTCTGTCATGCAGCGAGCACAGGTAGGCCTCTTAGGTACCCATCCTCTGTTGACGGCACTGTTGGAGATCATCAGACTTTATCCAAGACGACTTACCAACCATGCTGCCTTCCTATACAATTCTGCTTATTCAGAGAATATTCAAGTAATATATATTCGTGTCCCGAAGTCTTTTCTCGACACTGGAATCATACCGTAGGAGATATCCAGGGCTCTAAGAGCCTGGGATGGGGACGAATAGCAAGAGACAAAGGCAACTTCACTTACCCTAAATACGGCATCATGACGCTAGTGCTGCTCTGCCTGCCGGTTTTGCAGCAATGCCACCCAACTATAAATTTGTCATCAGGTGGTCGGTCATGTTCTCATGTAAAACCCCTGCAGAGTTGCACGGTAGACCCAATCCTCAGTGCGGAGATAACTCGTAATTAGTAACGGATGGCGGAACAAAACAACGTGAATGCAACACACAACCCAACCACGGAAAGTATTTCGGTACCTGTGATAAAGCCTTGTTTGGGGCCATTTAGGGCCGCTGCAGCCGTTACAGGGTACCTGAGCTCCCCTGATCTTCCCCTCCAACACCCCATGACATGACGTGGGGTTGGCACTTGGTGGCGCCCAGCCACGACAACCACCGCTGGAACGCCTAAATACCTAAGAATGCCGCTACTAACCCCTGCACCACAGCGCAACCCCCCGCATCTACAGGTCTCGATCTTTTATGGACCCCGACTATCGGCTCTCACTCCCTCCCTTCACCAGTGTTAATACCTAGACGACTGCCCTGTGGAATATAGAAGGAAGTTATGGAGTACTGATAATAGTAGTGTGATAGGAAGGTACTGGGAAGCGCTGCCTCATGGGCTTATCTATGGGTACCACGCGACCTACTCCCCATTTTCCCCAGGCAAAGCGTTTTGTCAGCGTTTTTGTCAGTTATTTCCTCTTCTCTCTCTCTCTTCTACCACGTCAGAGATAGCGAGAAGACCATGTAGAAGCATCGCCCGCTCGCTCCGAGTTCCCTGCCATGGACAACAGCATCCGCTACTCGAGACGAGCGCGCCAGGCCTGCGAGCCATGCCGGTACCCATAATTCCAGTCCTCATTCACATCATCACGCGTGGACTGATCCTTGAGAACAACAGCAGAAAGAAATCACGATGCCCTGGGGAGAAGCCGACCTGCTCATATTGCCATCGTCTCGGCCAGGAGTGCGTTTATGGTAGTGGATCGAGTGACGCCGATGGCTCCTCATCACGCCACGACAGAAAGATGGTTTGCACGACATTGCCCTGAGGCACTGCAGGAAGCGGTACATGCCGCTGACAATGCGACTAGGAGTATCGCATAGACAATCTAGAGGGAAAGATGGACCAGCTGATACAGCAAATGAGGTAGACGGCACCGATAGTCGTCTCTCCGTTCGGAAAGAAATGCAGTTGCTAACTTTTCGTCTGCAGCCCTATCCGACAATCTGCGTCGCCTTACCCGTACTCGAATAGGGCGAGAAGAGCATCTAGTGCAGGGGCATCGAGTGTTGTTGGAGACACTTCCTTGTGGAATTGGAACGAGGAACGAGGCAACCAGGCTTCGTAAGTCGTCCCTGCGTTATTCACCAGCCGCTGGGGTTGTTTGACTTGACTTATTCTGACGTACCAATTACTTCAGCGACCTAGTTGTACCAAAGGAGAACTTACTGGCAATGGGTAGACTGTACTTGAAATGGTGTCACGGCCAGCCTATTGCCTTGTTCAACCCAGACACTTTTCTAGAGTCTCTCACATTTCGAGATCTCGAACTCATCCTGGCTCTGCAGTCGCTGAGTCTTCGTTACCCTCCCAGTACCCTCACCCCGCAGAAGAGAGAGAAACTAGATGCAATGGAAAAGGAAGCGCGCAGCGCCGTTATGAACCGCATAGCTAGCTCTGAGGCTGAATTGTCAACTCTCCAAACGCTGTGTATTCTGAGCTTGGTAGAATTTGCAGGTGAGACCCAATAATCGCCCACCTATGAATTATAAATACAGAGGAATCAACTAACTTGCTGCTGCTAGGTGGCAAAGCTGTTCAGGCAGGCCTCCACGTATCTATTGCCAGCCAGCTGGCTCAAGGCGTCCAGCCCAACAACATGCTCGGAGACGCTCAAGAATTTAACGACTGTATCCACAGCATCGTCATGCTCCAGAACCTTCAAGGGTGTATCCCGCCTGCTCCTGGCCTCGATATTGGACTGCTCGGAGGGCATACACCTTCAATATCACAAATTCACGCTGGGGTCACGTATGGGGTTGAGCATGCCAACTCGACTTCGACGGGAAATCTATCGCATAGCCAAATGGATACTGGCATCATGAAATATGCGCTCGTATTGAGCGAGGCCTGGAGAATGGCTCGGGCCTATGCGGCATGTCGCGTCGTCTCAGATGCGCTTCCGCCTTGGAACCAGCATTCTGACTACTCAAGCGTCAAGCACCTACATCTAGAGTTTGACTGCCGTGTACCGCTGAGGTACCGCTTTGCCGCTAACAAGTTTGCAGAACAAGATCACGAGTCCTTGGAGCAAAGACGTGACTACTGGGGGCCATGGCTCTTTATCCAGATCGTCTATGCTGTAATCCCGTGTATCCTAAACCACCCATTCCTGCTATCGATGCGACTCAAAAACTTCCGACATACGATACCGCAATCTTTTATCCACCACTCTTTCGAGTACATTAATAGACATGCCGGATGGATGATGTACTTCATCACATTGTTGGAGAAGAAATCGTTCCAGATATCAGATCCCTCGCTCGCTCACTGCATCGCCATTGTCGCCACGATTCATCTTCAGCACAGTTTTGTCAAAGACAGAGCGCTGAGAGACAAGGCTCAACAAGAATTTGACAAGTGCATGAGCTTTCTGCGACGAATGGGTGGGACCTGGCCGTGTGTGTCTATCATGGTACGTCGCAATACATTCAGCACCATTCCGCACAAACCGCTAACTAGAAGCCAACCGCATTTAGGCTAACAACCTTGCCAAGTTGAGGGAGAGTGTTGGCATCGTCAACTCGCCCAACTTAGGCCATGTCGACATTGTCCACAGTGAGGAAAGGTCCTTTTCCATCGATGCACAGCTTCTATGGGACATGTTAATCTACGAACGTGCTGGCCGCCCTGACGCTGGCGCAGATCAGTCCATATTTGGGAAGACCTTAAAAATAGGAACCAAGTCTCGAGAAGACGACGTCCGGACTGCTGCAGAATTTGACCTTGTTGGTTCAGCCGGAATTTCTGGACACAAAGCCGTATCCAAAGAGACGCCTGCCTACGCACCAAATGAGGACGTCCCACCTACTCCTAGGGCACTGGACATCATCGACGAGATGGATGAAGGCACACCCCGACATTGGAGAATCTCTCCCGGATGGCTACTTTGAAGGGATTGGGAACTTGGTTGAGCCAGAGCATTTGTTTCTACAAGCAAATGACTTTGGGAAAGCAATTGATACTTGGCTAAGCTTTGACTCACTTTAATTACACAATCTACAATATCCTACCTATCCTACTCATCAGGGCCTCCATCTCATTACCACGCTAACTCGCCGTCCATTTTTCGACTCGACTCGCAATCGAGCCTGTTGCACAAGTCAATGTCGGCTTGCATCGTGGCTGTGACCTTGTACTTTGGCACTGCTGGCCAGATTTCCTTGCCGGCTACTTCCTCCGCTTGATGATGGGCTGTTACAATGTCGCGGGTCAACTTCTGGAAGAACAGTGGCCCCTTGTGAACAAGATGTTAGTTCTCTGTAAAATTTGGACTTCAATTAGTCTTGCTCACCTTCTCAACACGAGGGTGCAGATCACCATTCATAAAAATACCCGCGTTGAGGTTTTCTTGCGCACCATTGCAGAGCGCCTTGTCCTCCCTCATGATATTCTTAAAGAAGTCGCTAATCTCAGTAAACTCGGCATCTGTTGCATCGTTGTGCCTGTATACCTCATACTCCATGTGCGTTTGCGTCGCGGACATGGGCACGCATCGCTGAATGAAGAAGAAATAGGGTCTACGGAGGAAGGTTACCACCCGAATTCGTGATGCTCCAACTATGATTGAGGGAGAAGGATGGTTTTACTTACGTGACTGTAAAGGATGCGTTTGGATACAGATAAGTGCTGACGTTTTGCAGACTCTTTGCATCTGGGTCCTCCTTATCGACTGCATAATGCTGGATGTGGCAGCCGGATGTCTCGACCCAGTATTTGGTCAAATCTGTGACAGCCGGTAGTGCAGGATGTCCTGTAGGACAGTGATAGCACTAAATGAGATATGTCAGTTTAAACTAACGTGGTAGGTGACTATACAAAGGAAATGGAAATGCCGAGCTTGACCTGACGACTTACCTCGTTATAGTTGTCGGCTAGTACTTTCCAGTTATAGTCTCCAACCATCTCCCACTGGTGATCGAAATGGTACTTTGACATATCGAACTTCAGGAGCCGTGGCTGAAAATCTACTGTCGCGAAATCCTCATCCCATGCCACTGATGGCTTCTCACTAGCTTCGAAGTTTACCCATATGAATCCGAGGTTGTCCATGTGGACATGTATTCCAAAGAGGCCATTGTCTTCTTTCTTGAATGACGGAATCTCTTGATACTTTGGTGCCTTTGCTAGGTGTCCATCGAATCCATACGACCAGCCTGTTGTTTGTTAGAAATGGGCGGTTAGACATCCAGCTTGCCCGGACTACGGAAGACACATACCGTGATATTTGCAAGCAAGCGTGGACGCCTTGCCAGAGTCCTTCTCAATGAGTGGGTACGCACGGTGCCTACATATATTATGGTGGGCACGGATCTGCCCTTGACGGTCCTTGATGAGGAAGAAGGTGTAGCCGGCTTCCGTTATTCTCAGATAACTGCCAACTTCCGGGAACCGCAGTTCGTGGCTGACGAGAAGCCATTTCTTGGAGAAGATGGCTCGTCTCTTCAAGCTCGTACATTCCGGGGGACTTGTACCAGGTCGCCGGCAAAGCCTTACTCGACTTTGGCTCCTCATCTTGCGGCTGGGTGGGCTTGCCTAGGCCAAACCAACTCATGGTTACTTATTATAAAGGGCTCAGTTAGTTAGTGTATAGTTATGTATGGGCAGCTTGTCTTTGACAGTCGCAATGAGGTGATGCTGCAAATAAACGAAGGTGTAACGATTGCTCACTTATATCTACATTAACAGCCACCACTGCCATTACCTCTTAGCCCCCATGGCTTATACGATTCATCTACTAATTCGACTTTGTGAGTCCAAGCGCCGGCTTGCGCTCCGGGTCCTCGATAGGAGTGGGGACGGAGTACGGACCGTGTCACCGCCTGTCGCCCGGCCCGTGTTCCGTACCCACTTATCGTGATGTGATTGGACGGCCCGGAAGCCGTGCCAGCGTGATCATCTCCGTGGAGGAGGAGGTGCGTTGTGTTAGTCAAGCTGAACAAGGACCCTTGAAAGATAAAGCATTCTCAACCATAAAAGACCTGCACACTTTTTCGTGGTGTGTGCCCGATATCCATTCGCCACGTATAGCGGTCGACAAGTTGCCACCTTGCAGGACAAAATTGGCAACATGGCGTCCGAAACACTCCATCCAAGTTGCAGCCGATCGTTATTGTTGGTGCTGGCGTCTTTGGGCTCTCTACCGCACTGGAGCTCACCAAGCGTGGATACAGCAATGTTACTGTCTTAGATCGTTATATTCCCCCTTCAGTTGACGGAAGCAGTGTTGATATCTCCCGTATCATCAGATTCGACTATGGAGATATCGTATACAGCAAGATGGCGAGGGAAGCAGTTTGAGCTATGGGCTAAGGACTATCCAGACCACTACCACCGGGCTGGGTTCGTCATGCTCAATGAGGATGGAGGATTCGAGTACACTGATCAGTCGAGAAAGGTGGACGACGCATTGGGCAAGACAATTGAGGAGTACGAGGACGCGACGCAACTCCGCTCTAGAATTCCTGGGATCCCAGGCCGTCTAGAGGGCCTCAGCGCTTACTACAACCCAATGGGAGGGTGGGCCGATGCTGCATCGAGTATTGCCACAGTTGGCTGGGCGCTGCAGCGTTGCAAACGTCTCATTTGTGACGGGGCGACGCGGGACGGCTGTGTCGCTGCTTTACGAGGGTTCGCGAGTGGTGGGTGTTAATGTACGGGACGGGCCTCCGGTCCGCGCATCCCGGGTGATATTAGCGACGGGGGCATGGACGGACCACCTTTTATCGGTTGGACATGCTAGCTCTGCATCACAGCAACCGGTTGGATTCATCCAGTTGACTGACGCGGAGGCAGAGAAACTGAGGAAGATGCCAGTCATGATAAACTCTAACAAGGGCGTGTTCGTATTCCCGCCAACTCCCCGGTCAAACATACTTAAAGTTGCGCGCCACGGGTGGGGATATTCCAACACTAACAAGGTGGACGACGGACACTCTCCTGTTCGTACCATCTCCTGCCCACAGCGGGATTGGAACAACGCACGGAACTCTTACATGCCAGACGACGCGCAAGAGGGCCTCCGAGATGGCCTGAGAGATCTTGTCCCGGAGTTTGCGGAGCGTGAGTGGTCACGATTGCGGCTGTGTTGGTATTCAGATACGCCTGAAGGAGATTTCATTGTGGATAACCACGATTAAATTCCGGGGCTGTTTTTTTGCGACTGGTGGCTCAGGACAGTAAGTACTCGTTGATATAGGTTATCAATACTTGAACAATTGGCTAACGAATATGTAGTGCATTCAAGTTTCTACCTGTTCTTGGCAAGTATATTGTTGACTGCCTAGAGAACAAGGCATCAAAGGAACTGAGATGGAAGTGGAGGTATCGGGCACCAACACAGGAGGGAGAGAAAGTCAAGTTTGGAGATGGGAGTCGTGGAGGACCACCTTTGAGACTTTTGACTGTGAAGGAGCAGTCTAAGCTATAGATGACGTTTTAAAGACTTGATAGTAAGGCCGATAAAATGGAGCATAATTATACCACCTAAATCTCTTATCGGACTGCATATCATGTCTGTAGAATGACTTGCAGACTACTGGGGACATACCCAATTTTGGTAGGTTATATGGAGTATGAAATAAGGCGTATCAAGCTTAATGGCCTTTGTAGCTGCGTCCAATGTTGACTGGTTTATAATATAATTTTTCGCCAGTCTTCGTATGATATAATCATTATTATCAAGTAAATACAGGAGTAATATTGTTGAAATACTCCATGAGGGCCACTAACAACTGCCCCGGTCACCCCTCCTCTCAAGACATCACGAAAAAAGACAGCCTCCATAAGCAGTTTCTTGAACAGATGATAATTAGAATTGAGAAAAATATGCAAAATTTAGCGGAATTATGCATCCAACGACGTGAAATGTCAAATGTTGCCCGTCGTCCCAAGGCAGCCTGAGTGTCGAATAGGGCAGCAAGATCCCTATATGTATATGATGCGATCTGAGTGGATTGCAAAGCTGATCAGAGGTATTGCTGGAACAAGCACTTGTAAATGGATTGGTACATTGGTCAACTTCCATATAATCCCGATGCCTCCTCAGAGTCAGTTTAAAACCTTGAACTGCCATCTTGAATATCAAATGGTCCCGCCGACTAGGGACTCCAAGTGTCAAGCCACGAAGCGAACGTAATCGATATCACCGAGGAATCGAGATGAATACGTCATATTTAGCGGGGTGGGTATCGATTTCTTTTGTTCTACTACACGATCGGCCAAGAAGCTAGATTGGATAACAGACTCCTATCAATAACTTCCCTTATCTGCTTTATACCTGTTATACATCCAGAGCCATAATTTCTTCACACATCTCGTGCCTGAAAAGCTACCTGGGGTGTATGATGGCAAGAAGCCTCCAAAGTCCAGATAGCTTCATATTGTCTTTACATAGAATTTCGTAGTTGGAAGCGTTCAAGGAGTTGTCTAATACACCATAGAACATTTACCAGTGGTGGCGTATTTGTCATTACAAAAGTATCCCACCTGTGGTGTCGCCCTTCTGAGACTTCAATGCGACCGTCACAGATGGTGTTGCGATATTCGTTTTTGGATACGCTCACATGGTCAAGCCCAATAAAGTCAGCTGCCATTCTATCGGTGAGTGATTGTAACAGCTATACTCCATTTCAAGCTAGTTGTTATCATGGTCGATGAGTCCAGACCCATGAATCTAAACGATCCCACTGCACGGATGTCGGACCCGGACCGGACGGGCCGTGTTACACCGACTCAGCTGATAGGGACGGTCCGTAACCGGCGACAACACAGTCGCTTTAACTGTCTGAACAAATTTAGGCAAACAATGTTTCGGTCGCTCAAAGTTTTACTGAGTTGTCACGGAACTATTACGAAACCAAAATGGCGGCAACAGGACATGATCAAGGTGGGAAGACGCGGTGTACGATTATCGGTGCAGGGTACGCTACTATTGGCAACACTTTTGAGACCGGTTTCTAACATGTATACAGGGTTTCTGGCATTTTGATGGGTACGTATGAGAACAATTAATATTCAGAACAATATGATTTGGCGTTTGGGGTTAATGGGATGTAGCGTGCAAGCTACGAATGCATCTGGATGATTTTGTAGACTTTCAGATATTGGAGAAAAACCCCGATCTTGGAGGAACATGGTATGAAAATAGGTATCCAGGTGAGTCTTGCGGCCAGTTGATCTGATTACATTGTGTGAAACACTAACTTTAAGACTAGGATGCGCTTGTGATGTGCCTAGTCACTGTTATCAATTCTCATTTGCGCCCAACCCAGAGTGGTCAAAACTGTAAGGTTCCCTTGCTAGCTGAAACACTGCAGTGCTAAGATGGCAGATATTCGTCCTCTTCCGAGATTAATGGCTATCTAAAGGCGGTAGCCAAGAGGTTTCAACTTGAGCAGACAATCAAGTATAATTGTCAAGTTGTTTCAGCAGAATGGTCTGATATCACATCAACGTGGACGATAAGGACCCAGGACGGAGACACTCGCGAATCTGAGATCCTCGTAAACGCAGGAGGCATATTGAACAACCTGCAGATGCCAAATATTGATGGCATCGACAAATTTGGTGGTTCGTTCGTACATACAGCCGCGTGGGACTCATCCGTTGATTTCAAAGACAAGACTGTCGCGGTGATTGGATCCGGCGCCAGTGCGATACAAGTGGTGCCTCAGCTCCAAGCTACAAGCGATCACGTTTCGGTATACATCCGCTCGCCATGCTGGATCAGTCCCCCCGTCGTCGTGCCTGATGCCGGGACGAGTAACTACACCTACAGGAAGGAAGATAAAGAGTTGCTGCGGCAAGACGAGAAAAGCTACATAGAGCTGCGCAAGGACATCGAGTCTCAGTTTAATGGCATGTTCGGTGCATTTTTCAAGGCAGATCCAGAACAGAGAGACTTGCGCAACAAGTATGAGGCACGCATGAAGTCGATAATAAAAGACGAGGCATTGCAGAAGCACCTGATCCCCCCGTTTGAGGCGGGGTGTCGACGTATCAACCCAGGAGAACAGTTTCTCGTTTCGCTTCAGGAGCCAAACGTCCAACCAGTATTTGATCCTATAGAACGAATAACGCAGAGTGGAGTTGTGGCAGGGGGGATAGAGCGACCTGTGGACATTATAGTAGCGGCTACGGGATTCAACACCAGCTTCCGACCGAGATTCCCCATTATTGGTCGCCAGGGTATCAACTTGCAAGATCTCTGGGGGAAAGATCCCATCTCTTACTTTGGGACTGGTGTTTCCGGGTACCCAAACTATCTTGTCTACTTGGGTCCGAATACCCCCATCTCAAACGGGAGTTTGATGGGTAAGACAATTGAGATATCCCTACGACAAGTTACATTGACTAAAATCTCCTACCAGGGCCGTTGGAGGCAACGAGTGACTACTTTGTACGACTGATTCAGAGGATGATTCGACATCAGGCGCGATCGTTTGATGTGCGGCAAGATGCGCAGGATGACTTTGATGAACACACCAGGGAGTTTATGAAGGGTATGGTGTGGACAGGCAGTTGTCGTAGTTGGTGTAAGCTTTCATCCCTCTCACAAAGCACCCATGTCATTCATACTCACGTATACATAGTCAAAAGAGCCAATGATGGCAAAGTCACTGCTCTGTGGCCAGGCAGCGCCCTCCACTACATGCAATGTCTAGCAGAAGACCGCTGGGAGGACTACAAGTGGACATACAACAAACAGAGATATGCCTATTGGGGGTAAGGCTTTTCATGGATCGAACGGCCAGACATGGATCAGATTGGGTTCGTGACTCAGCGGGCAAGGGAAGAAATGACGACTATGGCTACAACGACATCAGACTTGGCGTTTTACATTGGAGAAGCCGAGAGTCTCTCCAAGGAGGAGATTGTGTCGGGCAGTGAAAAGGTTGTGGCAACAGGGGGATTTAGAGCTGACGCTTCTAGTGCATTAGATGACTTTTCTGGCGTTTCGAAAGATGGCGAGATGGTTGCGTCGGCGGATCGGTTTTGTATTACTGTTCCGGTATAAACGGGCTTGAGTTAAAGGTAGAAGGAGAACAAAGCGAAATTGTATGAAATTAAAAAATATTTGTCTTGCAATTGGAGAAAATATGGTTATCCCATACGACATCCTCAATTGTTACGGCCATCTTTTGGTGGTTGATGTCCTGCTGGCGGATACGATCTTCTGGTCATCTTCCGTGGTGTTGCCAAACACACCGGCGACACCCCGCTGATAAGGCGCATCTCATGCATTAATGCCTTACGTTATTGAGGCAGATAAGACTGTGGAGAGCATCAAAATGCTTTCGTATACGTTCCCGTAGAGTCATGCACCATCTCCGACCCGTGACCGGAGAAGGCCGGTCCGTCCCCGATGACGTCTCCGCACCTAAACAAGAGCTTATCATAACACGCCCAAGATTGCATTACTCCGAGACATCCATCGAGCCAGACTATCTACTAGCGACTGCTTATCCTTGATGCTCAAAATGGCCCAGTCAGCGCAGTGCTACTTTCTCAACGCCAACAGCGACGTCCCCAATAGCCCTCTTCCAGTCCTGCTCTACCGCAATGTACTACCAACGCCATACGTGGAGGAATCCGTGACTGAGTTTCTCACAGCGAATACGTGGGAGAAGAGAGTAATTGTCTCGCGGTGTGGGTACGAATATCGCATGAGCTAATTGTATTCGCGGCTGGGTAGGGAGCCTGGGGCCACATTGGCATTCGCCATTTCCATCCAAACACGCATGAATGCTACGGTAGGGCCCGAATCTGGAGTAAGTGGCATGGCTGAGATGAACTGAGGTCTTCTGCTAGGAATCGTTCGCGGCAGGTCCACACTGCTCATCGGCAAGATCCAAGAAGGACCAGGACAGGAAGTCAAGGTCCAGGCGGGGGATGTAATAGTGCTGCCTGCAGGAACCGCGCACTCCAGCATCGAGAGCACTCCAGATTACTTCTATATTGGGGTTTACCCAAGAGTATGTGACATTGTTGAGGAATCTCAGGCAAGCCTAGAGTATGCTGATGATTGAGAGCAGCGTCACCCGAAATGGGTGAATGAACATGGCAAGAATCCAGCGAGCAACTTTCGATCAACCATTAAAGACGTGGAGATGCCTGAGCAAGATCCAGTTTATGGCGCAAACGGGCCGCTTATGAAGCTTTGGCATCGGCAGTTTTTGGCCAAGCTGTAGCTCGAGATGTCAGTAGTGAGTAATCGTATTGTAATGCTGCGAGAGAACCAGCCAATGGTGCTGCGGTTGAGGAAATAATATATCTTCTATATCGGAACGATGCTGCAAATTTGGGATAATTTGAGGGACAATGAATAATAAATGAGGACGTGTGTGCCCAAAATGCCCAAATGGTCGACTCCGGCTCACCAACGCCGAGAACAAATGGTTGCCCAAACACGAAAGCTGTCCAGGAAGCTGTTGCATAATACACAGCACAGTGTAGGCTCTACTGCAACTTGCTTTATCGTGTGTACTAGTGGCTTATATACGTGACAGAAGCATGCTAGGCAACACTACTAGCAGAGACAACCATCCAATGACTAGCATCATGTTCTTGTCTGCCCGTCTGTTGAAGGACTGATACAATTCAGCCACCTTGATGTTGTAATCCTCGGTAGTATTCCCGCTTGGAAACGGCTTGTTCGGCACTGGTTTACCAAGAAACTTGCACAGCGGCTCCCATCCATCTTCGGGACTCCATTCAAGCAAGCTGTCGCCTCCAACACTGCCTCTCACAAGTGCACAATGCTCGTCGAGGACCCATTTAGCGGTATGCAGAAAATCACCCCGATAAAAAGTCGGCCAGAGACAGCGCAAGAAGCTCTCTTGCGCCCAAAAGAGCTCACTGCAGAAGAAGCTCCGAACCCACAGGGCCCAACTTCCCTTCATCCGAAGGATCGTGCTCTGGCAGCTCCTGATCCACGCATCGCGGTCTCTACGGATGTTGAGAACCACCTTGGCGTCTGGATAAGCAAATATCAGATCATGCGCAAAGACGGCAGCATCCATGTCGGTGATGGCTGCGCAGTGGCCGATGACGGTGTCGAAGTCGGCGGCGGATAGTCGACCCTGACACTGCATGCCCTGCTTCTCGCCACGCCGACCACCGTAGCCCCGCCATTTTTTCTTGTATAGATTCCACCAGGCTTTGTCGTCGGAGGGGCTGAGCGCAATGTCGTATCCATGGTATGCGTGACTGTATCCGAGCTCGATTAGGGCGGCTCGCAATGAGTCTGTACCTGATCGTGACGGCCCAACGGCTAGCACCTGAAGAGGGACCGTCCGAACTCTCTTAGGTGTTTCTAGAGGGTAGATTAATTCCTTTAGATCGTCCAGAAGGTTGTGAAGTCGGTTGTAGGCCATAGTGGATTGGTGTTGGTGGCGCTACTAGGTTGCTCTGCCTTCCAAGATCGCAATATGTACCCCATTCAGCCCTTCAAACTTGCCGGGGTAATTCTAGCTACGGAGGGAGCTGATGAGTAATGCGTTTAGATTAACGAGTCTTCACAAAGCGCCGCTGTCTCCCAATACGCATATGACTCGATGCGAATCAGTTGAACTGGAATTGACATCCACGGAACCACTCCAATTGCAGCTTGGTATGAAGATAGATCGCCTGGTTCAACTTTCGGCTCGTGGGTTATAGCGAATATCGTTATATCCAATTTTTACATTCTGCTAGCTGTGAGGTGAACACAGGCATGTGTCACTCGAGAAATACGCCGGTGGCATATGAGAAACAAGTCGTAAGAAGCAAGCATGCATATCTTGGGTAGGGTAGTTTAGTTTCAGTGCACAACTAGTCTAGGCATTGGACCATGAGCGAGAGACAGCTAGCTCATCAAACGAGCCAATGGGCCATCGTGATTTCACTATGAAGTCCGTCGGCCAAAGACAGCGAGATCCATATGTACCATTGAAATGTTCGCGCTCATGCTCTCATCTACTTGTAGTGCCCGCTAAAGTGATTGGGGAACCTATAACTGCTATAATACTTCCTTAAGTTGCTGATAATAACCGTTAGCCAGTCGCCTGGTTGAAACTTTGGTGGATGTTCTATTTGGAAGATTGCCATTGTCGATGCATATCTTTACTTGTCATCATTAACTTCAAGATTTTATGGATGCTCTTCTCCGATAGAGCTCCTGAAACTGCCATAGCGAGTAGTGCTAGCAAGCATTGATACCAGCAGATCTGTCGGCTGAGTTGGATTAGTTGGAAAACACCTCATTCCCGCCATCATTGCGTTGAGTACTATCTTTGGAACATACACTATGAACAGCTATATATACAGGTAGTCGGTAATGGGCTCAGCAACTTGTTTCCCATTATTAAACATAGTCTGATTTAGTATTCTAGCTTTTTATCCTACCTGCAGCTAGAAACGCAAGACAGCTGTCCGCCAGCCATGATATTTCTGCAATACCATCCATGTCCTATCTGGCGACCCCTTTGGGTAACAGCAACAACGATCCAAACGACCAACTAACTTCTGGTACTTGATCTCAACTCAATAGTGGCCTGGCTAGCCAACGGTACGGGGGAATAGAACAACGGTATCAGAGATTAAAGGCCATCTACGAATAGTATGCGTCGAATTTCTAAGTATTTTTTGGAACGTAAATGTAGTGGTGTATCTTGAGCCTCCACCGTCTGGCTCATACTGAGGGCAAGGAACCATGGCCTTCCAGACTTAATTGCCCATTATCATATTTGGTACTTCGTGAGGTGAAATCCTAAGAACCACTACCCTTCCCGTTCTGACGCCAATCACAACAGTACATACTCCTACCGCCGAGCAAGACGGCCGAGCTTCCACTGGCAGCCACAGTAATTTTTCTCCATTCCAAGTCACCCAGCGACCATCTTGGCTAATACCACAGCCGGAGGCGGAGCAGTAGCTACTGACAGCTTCTGTAGAAGTGCGGTTGGAGGCTATCCCATTTATAGTAATCATGCCGGCATCAGTTTGTAGACGAGACATGTCATGTTCAAATGATAAGTGACAGCAAGGAAACCCCATATCAATAATCTGAATGCACTCGCCCGTATCAGCGCGCCAGATCCGTACGGTAGCATCATTTGATGCCGATGCCACGAGCTTTGAGTCGTGTGAGAAGGCTACTGACGTAACTTTTCTGCTGTGGCCCTCGAGCGCCTGTAGGGACTCGCCCGTGTTGCGCCAGACTCGTATTGTTAGGTCTTCGGAGCCCGATGCCACAAGTCTGGAATCATAAAGAAAGGCTGTTGGCTTGGTCGTCCCACTGCTGTGGCCGCCCTCGAGTTTCCAGATTCGTACCGCGTCGTCATCTGAAGCCGATGCCACGAGCTTTGAGTCGTGCGAGAAGGCCACTAAGTTAACGTGGTGGTTATTGGCCTTAAACATCTGTATGCATTCGCCTGTGTTGCGCCAGATCCGTACAGTCTGATCCCGTGAGGCTGATGCCAAGAGTGTCGAGTCATGTGAGAAGGTTACTGACTCGACCCAGTCGCTGTGGCCGTTGAGTATCTGGACACACTCGCCCGTGTTGCTCCAGATCCGCACAGTTTCATCCTCTGATGCTGATGCCACAAGTGTTGAGTCGTGAGAGAAGGCTACCGATTTAACGGCGTCGCTGTGGCCAGTAAGGATATGTGTACACTCGCCCGTCTTGGCACACCAGATCCGTACAGTATGATCCTGGGATGACGATGCTATGAGGGTCAAGTCCCGGGATAAGGTCACTGAAATAACCACATTACTATGGCCTTGAAGGGTCTCTGTATATTTGCCAGTGTTGCGCCAGATCCGTACAGTCTGGTCGTCTGATGCTGATGCTATAAGGGTTGAGTCGTGAGAGAAGGCCACCGACCTAACCGGGTCGATATGACCGTGAAGTATTTGCATACACTCACCCGTATTGGCGCGCCATATCCTTGCCGTGTGGTCCAATGAGCCTGATGCCACGAGCGTCGAGTCGTGTGAGAAGACCACTGACGTAACAAAGTCACCATGGCCCTCAAGAGTCTGTATGCACTTGCCTGTAGAAGTACGCCAGATCCGTACAGTCTTATCCCATGAGGCCGATGCCACAAGTGTGGAGTCATGTGAGAAGGCCACGGATACAACTCTGCCATCGTGGCCCTCAAGCACCTGTATGCACTCGCCCGTGTCGGCGCGCCATATCCGTACGGTCTGGTCCGTTGAGCATGATGCCACCAGCGCGGAGTTGTGCGAGAAGGCTAATGACTGAACGCCCGAGCCTCCATGGCCCTCAAGCGTCTGTGTGCACTCACCTGTGTCAGCCCGCCAGATGCAGATATTTTCGCGAAATAAGGCTGACGCCACGAAAACTAGGTCACGCGAGAAGGCTGCTGCTTCAATCTCCTTGCTGTGGCCCTCTAGCCTCTGTGTGCATTCACCCGTGTCGGCGCGCCAGCGCAGTACATGATTTAATATTGATGCCGCGAGCACTGAGTCGTGCGAGATGGCCAATGCCTGAACCCTCAGGTCGCCATGGCCTTTAAGCACCTGTGTGCATTCGCCCGTGTCGGCGTACCATATCCGTACACTCCCATCACGCGAGCCCGATGCCACGAGCGTTGAGTTGTGTGAGAAGGCCACGGAGCTAACCTCCTTACTGTGACCCTCGAGTGTCAGAAGACATTGGCCCCAATCACTCTCTACTTTTGGCTGGAGAGATATCCAACGCGCAGCCTCGTCCTTGAATGTCAACCGGATCTTGCTCCTCTCTGGTGCAAATACAAGGAGGGAGGAATATATCTGAAGGGGAAACGCATCAATAGCCGAAATATTAGCCAGGATGAAGCGCGTAGCATCGTCAAGGAAGTCTGAGAGCTCTGCGCTACATTGGGACTAGACCACAGTTAGTTATACCCGACGGTATAATGGCGTGTGGTAGTTGACTTACCGTAAGGATTGATTGCAATGTCTTGATGAGATTTATACTTTCGGAGGCTCTGCCTAGAAGGCTTAATGCTTCTATCCAATGGAGGAAATGGCGAACAAGGAACGTATAGATGTGTTCCCAATCGTCAAGGCCAGGACCTGCTTGCTGTAGATGATAGATCCAGTACACACTGGCGTACTGAACCTCTGGCGGTAGACAATCGCTTATCCTATGGGAGCTGAGAGATGAACGAGGTGTCCCGGGTACCTTGATGTCACATATATTCTGCTTAAGAGAGCCTAGTACACGCAAGCAGTTGGCTGCCATTGTCTCGTGGGTATGTTTCTCATCTATCCAGAATGAGTTCTGTTCGCGCCTGTCGGGATCTAATAGGAAGTCTCGGAAAGATAAATGTAGCAACCTAACAGGGGACGCGGCAGATGGCGGGATGCTAAGGACTGAATGAAGCATATCTAATTTGCCATCGATGATGTTTTTAGGAATGCTGAGAATCTCCGCTAGGGCAGCCGTTGTTAACGGGGTTGCGAGAATGATGATTGGCCCGATGATATCTCGGAAACGTTGAAGCACCTTGTCCCGATTCCTCGTAGGCAACCCAACGACTAGCTTATTCAGGACGGGCAAATATGTCGCGTCAAGTTGTTCTAGTTGCAGCCCCTGGTTACTTCCGTGGAAGTTGAGAACTTCTTTAAGCTGCTCATCGGGGGCACCGCATCTTCGGTCGGCGATGAAGCGACACACGGTGGCAGCGACAATGAAGAGCGGCACTGCCATCTTTACTAGAGACTGGATATCAGATCGACTAGGCACGTCTACGCCTAGCTGTCGATCCTCCGGAACCGACGCATTATACTCGCTACGGATTCTCGCAAGCTCGTGTTCTAGGAAAGCCAAGATGTCGTGCTCGATGACAGGCGCCGGCATTTCATGTAGAATCGAGTCCCGATACAGGCCTTCGATGGCCTGGAACCCGAGTCGAATCGGCAGATCCGGCCGGCTGGTTAGAAATATTTTAAGGTGTTTAGTCTGTTCACGCGCGGCGCGAGAAAGTAGAAAAATGAGTAGCTTGACGTCTTCATCCCGCTCGCACTCATCCAGTGCATCGACAATGATGACGGCGGGTTTATCCTTGCCGGCACTGGTCGAAACGCTTAACAGTGGCTGCTGGAAGAGCTTCTCGAACT
Source organism: Calcarisporium arbuscula (assembly GCA_009828645.1). NCBI lineage: Eukaryota > Fungi > Ascomycota > Sordariomycetes > Hypocreales > Calcarisporiaceae > Calcarisporium > Calcarisporium arbuscula. The sequence goes on along the minus strand of WBSA01000028.1, from coordinate 13,864 downwards.
GCTCTCGTGCAGTTTTTGTGACGATGGAGGGATCAGCTTCGAGGACGTCCTTGATGAGGTGCGCGGTAGTGGCTCTCTCACAAGTAGATCGGCCGCGATTGTTGTGAAGAACTTGGATATATTCCCCCGGTCCGCCTCTCCCCTCTTGAAGAAGAAGCTGGCGCTCAGCCAGCCTTTATCTGCAAATGCCTGGGCAATCGTGCGAGACACTGTAGACTTCCCCGTCCCAGCCATCCCATTGAGCCAGAACATGGGCTGGGCGCGGGGATTATCCGCCCAGTCTGCTATTTGACGGAGAAGATCGACTCGGGTATTGGGCAGGCAGGTCGGGTTGTGTTCCTGAGCGTGGGAGTCGTAGCAGGCTCCTTCGGCGACAGTGAGTCGGTCGAGCACCATCTTCTGATCGATGTCGAGCAGGATAGATCTAACTCAGACTTGTTAGTTCTTGCCTGCGGGTTTAGAGATGATATGGAGCCCTTACGTCTGGTCAACTTGCAGCGCAAGGGAGATTGTGTGCATGCACTGTCGGAGATCTTGCACAACTTTTTCGGCTTCCTTGCTCTGGAATGGCCACTTGAGCGAGCGCACGCCCAGTCGGCTCATGGCCTGGTGGGATGCTCGCGGACGGAGCCTCTCGTCTAGTCTTTGCAACTGCGACTGAACATCATGGACCGCGTCAAGTAGCTGCCGGGAAGCTCTGAGCCTCGCGCCGCTCTTCGGGTCATCAAGCAGCTGCTTCCAACTAGTCGAGGCATTTGCTAAATCGACGACCTGGCTGTGGAGGCGGAAGATGTCCTCCTTGGCGTTCTTGACTTCCTTGGAGTATTTGAGGCACACAGACGCGAGCTTGGCCGACAATTCCAAGATGGCGATGACGCTGGTGACAACGCCCACTCCCTCCATGGCGGTCGGGGATGATGGCGAGGCAGAGGAGGAAAGGATAGCTGAGAAGCGAGCCTAGCGAAAAGTATCTATTTCTATTAGTCCCATGTTCCTAAGAGACATTTGCGGCATGTCTAGAGCTTGATGGGAATCGCGGAAGTGTTTAGAAATCACCCACATATCTAGACACCACGGAAGCACCCACAGCCCACAGAAAGATCCCCAAATCGCGGAAACAACTGCAAGGCACGGAAAGTTTAGAATATCACAGAATAGCAAATGACTTGCGACAATTCAGCATCGCGCAAATAGCTCAATCGGCCGTGTTGTCGTTCATCATGGGAGAAATCATCGAATGCGTGGAAGAAATTAGCCGCCGGGCTCAAGAGGGGTTATGCGACCAGGTTGCTGTTGGTCGCATCATTGGCCACGAATGGAGCTCGACGACTGGCGCCACGGAATGCAGCATCATGGAAGCTGTGTATCCGTCGCTGCCTGCGGGCTCAAGCGACGAAAACAAAAGACCAATGGTTTGAGGTCCCGGTCGGTGTTGGTCGTCGGAGGCGTAGAGAGTTTGATATAGGAGCGAACGTCAAGTGCTATTTGTCTAGGTCAAATGGCAAATTGTGGCGCAACAGGGCTGTACGCTTGTACCATTGCGATTGAACAAAGTCGGCGCTGTATTGATCTGTCCTCGCGTTCTAATCCTTGAGTCTGCTTCAGCAGGATCCCAACACCCATCTGCCAACATCGTGCAATAGTATATGCCACAAGTTAACCATGAAGTAACAAGAGCATAGTCCAATGACTAATCTAGAACCAAGGGTCATGAATAGGTAAAAGCGATATGGAGCTTTGCCTTTGGGTACAAATTCGCCAAACTCGTCCGAGCGTCGATGAGAAAACAGCTAGGCAAGCCAACAGGCAATATCCCGGCCTCAAGAGGTGGATCCGGGTGAGACGGCGCATTTTTTTCACGCCATGACAGGTAGATACCCATCCGGTATTTTAATTCGGCAGATTCGCAGCTCATTCTTGTGCGACAGCCCTTACTGCAAGTGGAATGGCAGATCGATTTTGTCTGGGTCTAACAACCGGGAGGAACTGCGATGGGCTGGAGGCTGCTCGTGCGTTGAGGGACAACGAGGCATGGCCAATGAAGTAGCTTCCGTTGAAGAAACAGAGTTTATTCCTCAAGAATAATAACATTCCAATTACGCCAATCACGGTCTGGGTCTGGGCCTGGGCCAGTCCAGAAGGCCGTATAAAACACGTTATATGAGGTACATTATCAGAACCAAGTATGGCGACCACGTCGAAGAACCCATCGGCATTAATGCACAAATATCTACTTGTAGCCTTGGCCGCTAGAAGCATGATTCGTTAAAACGTCCGCCGCGCGTCAAGATGGAGATATGACGGCGCGTCGACCGCAGGCGGGCGGCGCATGCACACCCGCCGTTGGAAGCCGATGTTGATCCTCTCCCATTTACAATCTATGCTGTTTACGGGTACAACAAGCTGGTCCAGCGCCGCTTGGACTAACACGATACCTCCATCGCGGCCAGGCATAAGCTGCCTGCCCTAGCCTGCATATCTACGAGACGGTTGCGATCTCGCCCGGATCCAAAGTGGTAAGACTCAGAACCGCACACTTGCCACTGCTCAATGCGGTAGCAGTACGATTAAAGGCGGCTGTAAGAATCGGCAATCCAACAAAGGCCGCGCGGTGATGCTGTGAGCGCGCCCAAGTCCTATCATAGGGCCATGTTCCGAGTCCAAAGTTCTGCACTAAGAAGCATCATTCCAACCAATTCCACGAGCAAGACACGGCAGCAGCAGGAATCTCACCCCAATGTCACACGTGATGGTTCAATATTGTCTATCCTCATATTGACCCGTCCCCCCACTCTCGGTTCCACGCATCATGAGCTTCTGTTCTATACGGGTCGACCCTCATCATGATAACGGTCTCCGAAAGAGTCATGACCGTCCTGTAATCGCCAACGGCTAGAATCTGCTCCACTAACGCTTACTAGGCAAATATTGCGCCTTCTTCCCGTATGGACAGCACACGGCGTCTGAGGCCGTGTCATCTGAACTCATCTCACTCAAGCTCCAAACCTACTTAATTCGGTCTCTTTGCCTCTTTGCACTCTCTGGAGAAGGAGCCATTATAGAAGTCGCCTCACGGAACGACAAACCATCTCCTGGTCTCTGCAAACGCACTGGCGGCGTTGAGGCCCTCGGCCCTCTCCACCCGCCAGCATGTCCGACAGCAAAGGCTCGCTCTCAAACACCGGAGCATCTCCAGCCAGCGAGACTCATGACAGTGAGAAGCAAGACGTGTGCCCGGAAAGTCCCGGCCAAGCGACACCCGAGAAGCCCAAGTTGCCCCTCTCCCGAACCATCATCCTCGTCCTCATCCTCGCCAGCTCCTCATTCCTCAATGCAAGTACAGCTCTCGTCCGCGCTCGCCCATTGCTCTTCGCCTCTAACGTCCCATAGACCTCAGTCACGCAGGCCTGCATCCTAGTGCTGCCCACCATCGGCAGAGACCTCCAAATCCCCCTCGGCCGCCAACAATGGATCCTGTCCGCCCCGTCCCTCGCCTACGCCTGCACCCTCCTCCTCTGGGGCCGCATGGCCGACATCTGCGGTCGCCGCCTCATCTTCCAGCTCGGTGTCGCCTGCATGAGCGTGTCTTGTCTAATCTCCCCCTTTGCGCCGGAAGAAGTATCCTTTGACATCTTTCGGGCCTTCCAAGGCCTCGGCGGCGCGGCGGCAACCCCCAGCGCCGTGGGCATCATCTTCGGCGTCTTCCCTCCTGGTAAGGCACAGGTCTACGCCATGTCGACTTACATGGCGGGATTCCCGCTGGGAAACGTAATGGGGAATATTCTGGGCGGCATAATCGCGCAGTATCTCAGCTGGAAGTGGACCTTTTGGATCATGTCTATTCTTTCGGCCATCATCTGCGTGCTTTCATTGTACATGGTGCCCCCGTTGCCCAAGGACACCGAGATTAAATCCACCCCCTTGAAGAGGCGCCTCGAGATGCTTCGCGCCCAGATGGATTGGTTCGGGCTCCTCATGTCAATGGCTGTCCTGATGTTCCTGCTCGTCTCCCTCACCGATGGCAACGTCGCCGGATGGAAATCACCACGTGTCATCGCGCTCCTCGTACTCGCTTGCGCAATATTTCCCATCTTCGTCATATGGGAGCTGCATCTAGAGAAGCGCGGAAAGCGACCACCCCTCATGAAGCTGTCCGTCTTTACGAATTCGCGGATATATTGCGCCGCGCAAATCATCTGCTTCATATTCTGGGCGTCGTTCAACAACTTTCTCGTCTTTGCGACCTACTTCTATCAGGACTACCAGGGTCTGAGCATTATACAGACAACCCTCCGCTTCCTGCCCTGCGGCATCATGGGTCTAATCACCGTCTATATTTCGACTCATATCCTCAGTCGCGTCGATGGCTACATCATAGCTCTGTGGGGAACAGGCTGTGTCACGATTGCCTGCCTGCTCTTCGCCGTGCCGATACCCCCGGACACCGTCTACTGGGCGTACGGCTTCCCGGCCATGGTTATCCTGGTGCTAGGCGCAGACATTCTCTTCCCTTGCCTGTCGATATTCATCATGAAATCCGTCCCCGCAGAAGACCAGGCTATTGGTGCCGCTATTTTCCAGACTGTAGGGCAGGTCGGACGGAGCCTTGGTCTCGCGATAGCCACGGCTATACAGATATCCGTGACCAATAGCCATCCGGGAGAAGGGAAGGAGGGGTTGTTGCAGGGATATAGGGCGGCCGATTATTTCAGTTTTGCAATGGGATTTGTTTCATTTTTGGTTGCGGCCTGCTCTTTCAGAGGCGCTGGCAAGCTGGGGCCGAGGTGACTGACACATGTCTGACACTGGGGCGACGGATTTGCTTTCTCATTTAGACCTGTATATAAACTGCCTATATAATACCAATGATATCTACTCTCTTAGTAATATCCGACCCATAACACCTAGCTGGTGTTAACTGCTAGGCTGCTCGTGTGTCCGCTCTTATCGGGCAACCAAGATGCTAACAATGTTCTTTAAATATCGCGAACAGATGGCACAGGCGCTCGCAAACATGCATACTCCTGTAAAGACAATGACCCAGCGATACGACAACGACGATGGAGCCCCAGCCAACTTCGAGTTGGATGCCAGGAAACCTCCAATCGGTCCGGCAAGCACGTTCCCAACACCTTTACCAAAGTTAAGCAAGCTAAAGACAATGGGCCCTGCTGTCACGTCGTCGGTTATTGCGGTGCTGACCCTGGCCCAGAGGGCCGTAAACCCTGCGGCGAAGAAGCCATACAAAACGGCAAAGACAATCAAGACTGGCAGCGACTCAGCCAGTCTCCACAAGGTGAGGGCAGCGATCGCCGCGACCGCCGTTGACAAGGAGGCCAAGACGTCGAGCGGCACTCTTTTATCAGACAGAAAGCCAAAGACAAATTGACCGCCAACCTGGGAAACGCTCATGACCGCAATGAGAACTGCGCCGCTCTTGTCGCCGAGCTTCAGGGACGCCGCGAAAGAAGGTAGGTACAGGGAAGGGAAGAAATAGCCAAATCCCTGCAGCAAGTTTGCCACCGAGTATAACCAGAATAGCGGCCTTCGGAAAACGTCCAGTTGATTCTGGGGATGGCACCTCGCTCCGAGGACGGCAAGCGGGCCCTTCAACAGCGGGATGAAGGGCCCCGTGAGCAGCGCAATCGCCACGGCCATTGCGCGAAGCGTCGTTCTGTATCCGTATCTCGCCAGAAGCGCCTGCAGCACGAACGGCATGATGGATCCTGACACGCCGGAGGCCCCGCAGAGGATACCGTACGCCATGCCGCGGCGCGCGATCCAGTACTCGTTGACCATGCTGATGATGGGGTAGTAGAAGATGAGGAAGCCGAGACCATACGACACGCCCTGGGTAAGGATGAGCGTTTCTAGAGTGGATGCGAAGGACCCCAAGGCGAGGCCGAGAATGCAGATTGGCCCTGAGAGAGTTAGCGATTCGTGTTATCGACGTCGTAGGAGGCATGAGACGCACAGCCGACCCAGATCATATGCCGGCGCCAGCGCGGATAACGCTGGACAACAGCCATGACGAGAGGCGCTCCGAGATAGCCCAGTCCGGAGGCTATGGTGCCCACGACGGGTATGTAGCGATTATTGGCGAATTCCGGCACTTTGGAATAGTATTCCTGAAAGACACCGAAAGAGAGAGGGAAGCCTGTAATCAATCGGCATCAGCCTCGTCCGTCAAGCCCGACGCATCACAGATGGACGTTTGAGCTCACCCCATAGCAGCGTCTCAAACATAAAGGCAGCGCAGAGCAGCCTCCACGCCGCAAACCCTCCATCTACGGGCGCAAGCTCGTGTTCCGTCTGCCTCCCATTTGGTGGCTCGCCTTCTACATCCCGCGGTCGCGGTGATGCTCTTCCATGGCCGCCAAATGCTGAGGGAGTCGTGGCTGACTGCGGTCGCACAATGGTCACCAACTCGGTGTTACTCATGGCGAATACTTCAAAAACGGGCACGGAAGATACGTGAATGAGCAATTGCAGCTTTGCAATAACATCCTCGGTCGAACAGACTATGTGTGCCCCACATTGCATCCTTCGCCGGAGAACGAGCTTTAGTCTCCAGTGCCAATCCCTGTGATTCACGACGGCTCGCCTAGTACAGAGTTGATGTAGGAGTTGCATGACTTGGCGTACGTCGTCCCAGACGCTAAATACATCCTCGGAGCTTTCATTCCAGCCCCGTTTCTCCATCTTCGGCGGTCAGGATCGGGTACGATCGAGTGGAGATTACCATTGGGATCAAGCCAACTTCCGCACCAAGTTGGAAGCTAATATACAGTCTCACTATCGGGACTCGGAGATTCTGCGCAAATGTAGTTGCTACATGAAAGGATTTCGAACAATGCGTCGAAATCTCTCACACAGGAGTGGGCTGTGATAAAAAGTGCGAAATCGATCACACATTGCCATTCTCAGTGGTTGTCAGCGCGACTTACACGGACAGGCAGCTCAAGCGCAAACAAACAACACAAATAAGAGCAAAATCCTCCATTGAGTATAAACAGGCTCTTCTACCCAGCCATTCTTAACAACCACCGTCACGACCTACATCGACTACCACGTCCTGCAGAGCCTCCCTCCCCTCTCCGTCCAAGCCTCACTCCCAACCCCCTTCCAGACCCAAAACAACCCCCACGGATCCCAAATCTTCTTCATGAGCGACAGCCGCCCGTAGTTCTCTCCATAGAACAACTGCTGCCAGTCATCCTGCAGGTAGTCCGCCTCGTTCATGTACACACCACTGTTCGGCGTCACCGCTTCCAGCTGCGGCATGAACTCGTCCGTCACCCTGTTCTGGGCCGCGATGATGCCCTCAAAGGGCCCCGTTGGGTCGTAGAAGTCGAGAATGGATACCTGGGCTATGCTGGTGCGCCATGCCGGGAGAACGGCGTTGGCAGGCGTGCTCGGTCGTCTGGTATAGTCGGCTGCGCTGACGAAGACTCTCAGGCCGCTGTTGGCGATGTTCCAGATCGCAGCGCTGTAGGCAGCCGAGTCTCCGTCTAGAATGCGCCGCGGAATCAAACGACCTCCTGCCTGGTAAGCGGCCACGGGAACGACGCCCTCGGGCAGAGGGCCCAGGTAATGTTGGTAGTGATCCCGAAGGCTCAGGGTGGTGTACTCGGTGTTGTCAACCGTAATGTCCAGCTGATCCTTCAAGTCGCGAAAGAAGGGACTGAGGATCTCGTCGCGGGTGTAGTCGCCCGGTTTATCCCAAGTAGTGATGGTCGTTATGTTGAGGATTCCAGCCGCCAGCACAAACACAACCATGGCGCCCTTGTCGACCATGCGTGGAACATGCGTATGCCAGAGTGCCACAGCTTTGGTCAGCTTCTCCGGCGTCGTCTCCTCCAGAGTAAGGTGAAACCGCCCGCCCCCAACCTGAGCAGCGCGGTAAGCCCGTACCGTCATCGATGTGACGATGCCGTAATTACCTGCGCCGCCCCCGCTCAATGCCCAGTAGAGACCCGGGTTCTTCTGAGGCGACGCTGTTACAATCTTGCCGCTGGCAGTGACGACCTCAAACTCCAGGGTCTGGTCTGCCGCCAGTCCAAATGAGGTGCTCAATAGTGAGTGTCCGCCGCCTTGCGTGTATCCTCCCGCAACACCGACAGTAGGACACTCGCCCGACAGGACGGCAAGATTATGGGCCTGCGTTGCCTGTAGAAGCTCGTACCCTAACACGCCGGCGCCCATGGTGACGACTGGGCCCTTGTATACACGATCCGAACGAGTGGAAAAGGAGATGTCCTTGAAGCCCTGTGTCCAAACAGCCAGCGCACCTGCAGCGGTAGAGCGCCCGAGGAAGCTATTTTGAAGGGTCAGATATCGACTGTTTCACATCTCCATGAGTGGGAGGGAGGGCGGCTCACTCATGACCGGTGTTCCTAACGACAAGACGGATGTTATTCCTTGTCGCAAACTTGACCACCTTTGCGACATCACTCGCGTCCCGGGCCTTGACGGCGTAGCTGACGTAGTTGCCCAATTGGCACGGCGTTGATCGATCTGAGAAGGGATCGCAGCTGTGGTTGGTAAAGTACGTCTGCATGACAGAAGACGAGGTCACAACACTAAAATCGGAGTCAGATTCAAACTGCAGCGTCAAATCCCACATGTGAGACATACTGAGTCATGGGATTTATCCATCCAAACCGCAGAGCATTGCACTTTGCCTCATCGTACGTTGGGTCATGACACGGCGACCCAATTGGCACCGTAGCCACCAGCGTTCCCCCAACTGTCGCATTGAAGGCATCCCATGAGCTCTTTGCGGGCCAGCAATCATCGCCAGGTACACAGCGACAGTTGGTAAATGGGTTCGCAAGCACTTCGGGCACGCCGGGGCTCAACAATGCGGCCGATAGTACCGCGAGCGGCAGACGAGCAGAGAGCCAGCGCATGTCGGAAGCAACGCTGTTGAATATCCAGGACAGCAGCTCATCAGATATTTTCAAGGAGTGAGCACAGTGAGGTTGCAAGAACATGCAACGTGGGAGCGGGAGGGTGGCCCAATATGTATCCAGGCCTCGAGCTTGAATCGCCAGTCGAGAATCTCGCTAACCGATGAGCTCGAATCCTTCCACTCGTGGCATGGGAGATCCCAGCACGTGGAATTAAACGACATACGACGGTGTTCATGCAGGAGAGCAGCATGGAAGACAAACATGGGCCGTCAGAGCTCAGCTATCCTCCAAGTGGCGATACTAATTACGCAGCCCATGCTCATTGAACACCCTCCCTTCCAACCGCCAAGGACGCTCAAATTACCCTGCAGTGTCGCACCATATCATACATGCAGCGGCCTGAATGAGGCGCGCTGCAAGATGATCCTTCTCACTTCTCCAGCGACCTTCGTAGGATTCTCCCTCAATCTCCGTCTCGCTGTCTCGCTTCCCCATCCCACTTGTTCTCCCGCTCTTCTTCTCAGGTTCTACGGTTGGAGAGAGCCCATTTGGGGGCCGTTTACTAAAACTCTGATTCGCTGAATGGGACGGCTGGATGAAACTATTCATGATCAAAATATGTAAAGAAAGTACTTTGGAGGTGGTAGGATCACCAGTATCACCAGACAAGACAAAGCGTACTCCTGTGTAGCGATATTTCTCTCTTTCTAAGAATGATCTTGAATGTCTTTTACAAGACAGAATAATATGGGTGATTGGTCGCAATACGTATTTGTGTGAAATGAAGATTCTGAGGTTCCAGAGAATCCAGCTCTCAAACTGCAAGTAAATAGCACCTTTCGTAACATCGGCCTTCATTATTCACCCCCTACAACACGGTTATAGGAACTTCAGTTGCGATACTACCTTTGATGCGGCTTTCTTCTCTTCTAAACTGACTCCGTCCTGTTGCTTCATGATTGAGCATCCGTCGATGATCTCATTTTAGACAAAACACGCTTATCCCTAAACCCCCTTTTTATAAGGAACCTGACTCTTTCTAGTCACCAGCTCCCCGAGTGCTGCGAGAGATTTCCCTCCTGTAATCTCGAATACAGGTACATTGGCCGCAAACTCCTTTGCGATCCAGTTACGCAGTTCCACCGCCACCAGTGAATCGACGCCATAGCTTTGAGGAGGCTGATCTATATCTACATCTTGTACCTGCATCGATAGCGATCGTGCGAGTTTCGCCGCCAGCCACTCCGTCACGCCAAGCGCACGTTCCTCAGCCGATTCCTTTTGACGAAACTCGCTTGCGTAGTCGACAGCGTTGTTCGAGCTAGCAGGCGATGATGAGGCTCCAGGAAGCCTTCCAAAGTACGAGAACAGAGGGCGCTGTAGCGTCTTGTCGGGTTCGACGCCCGCAGACAGCAGATTTGCCGGCGTCGCAACGCCTACTGTGACTTGGTGCTTCATGGCTTGGACGTTCGAGCTCGTGGCGTCGCTCGTGGGACCGCAGCACATGTCCAGCACGTTCAGGAACTCATCTTCCTCAATCTGATCTAGACCCCGGGACCCTTCAAATTTCTTGCGCAGCTCCTCAGTCTCCGCCACGATACCAATTGTGCGCATCAGGCCGAGGTCAATCGATACAGAGTACTGGCCGCTGCTAGTGCGTTGCTGAGCCAGTGCGTCTTGGAATGTGCACCCAGCTGCGTAGTTGGACTGACTGATGTTACCAATAATGCCAGAGGCCGAGGATAGGAACACAAAAAAGTCCAGGTCAGTGCCGAGAAGGTTGTGGAGATTTAAAGACGACAGAACCTTTGAGCTGATGCTGCGCTGCCACTGTTCGTGTGACATGTTCTCAAATATCGAATCCTGGAGGACCATGGCGGCATTGATGCACCCCCGAATGGGAGGCATTGTGCTTGCACACTCCTCAAGTATTGTAGAGAGAGACTCTGCAGAGGAAACATCGCATTTTGGTGTGAACACGTTGACTCCTTGCTTACCTAGCTCTTCTACTACCTCAGCTGCGTCTTGGGAGGAAACGCCAGACCGTGTGGGCACGATTAGGTGTCTCGCACCTTTTCTAGCCATCCATCTCATCATTGATCGTCCGAGACCACCAAGACCGCCGGCTATTAGATATGAGGCCTGGTCATTAAACTTCCAGTCTCTACGATTGATAAGATGTTTCTGTGCCATAATGATTAGCCACGACAAGAGCTTCCAAGTCAAAGAAATCTACGTCACATACCTCAACAACGGTATTTGCATCAACATTGACGAGAATCCGCCCCATGTGCTTGCCGCCTTGTAAATAGCGGAACGCTTCCTGCAATTTATCCTGTTGGTAAATGTGCACCGGCTTTGGACATTGTATACTGCCTTGACCAGCCAGCTCCATTGTCTTGATCATTAGCCTTCGTCCCAATTCCTTATTGTGAAGGGCCACGTAGGTCATATCGACAGCCGAGAAGCTGACATTCTTCTTGAAGAAGGCCATTGGAAGGGAGGCATTAGCGTTGATGTCGGCCTTTCCAATCTCAATAAACCGCCCGTGAGGAGCGACGCACTTCCAAGACGCAAGCAGGCCGTCTCCTACCAGAGAATTCAGGACCACATCAACGCCGCGACCTTCAGTCAGCCTTAGCACACCCTTGGAGAAACTCGTATCCCGACTGTAGAGAATATGGTCCTCTGGGATCCCATATTGATCCATGAGAAGCTGCTTCTTGTAGTCAAACCCCACGGTAGCGAATACTTCGGCCCCAATCATTTGAGCAACCTGAATAGCAAGTTGCCCTGTTGCTCCTGTTCCCGCATGAATGAGGATTATTTCTCCTTTTCGTAGTCTAGCTACCTCAATCAGTGACTGCAACACAGTCACGCCCGAATTGAGAATACCACAGGCTTCCTCAAAAGAGACAGAGTCCGGAATTTTGCAGACTGCATACTGATTCGCACGGGGGAACATGCGCATGCAGCTGATGCTACCCATGACCACGCGATCGCCAATTTGCACGGTAGTGCATGCGGGCCCAACTCTCGTTACGATACCGGCGCAGTCTGAGCCGAATCCGCCTTCTTCGTCCAGTCTTCCCAAGGCCAGAAACACGTCTCGGAAATTGACGCCCCAGGTCTTGGCCTCAATCTCAACCTCATCCGCTTCCAAAGGCAGATCATATCCGACATCTTCTACATATCTCAATGTTTCCAGCGACCCATAACTCTCCGTGTCAACCATGAGTGGTGGACCAGGCAGCCACGACTCTAGACGCGCTTGTGGAATGACTGATGAGTCTATGTTCCGGTTCATTTCTTTCTCTTGCACAAGTCTGGGCGTCAAAATTTCCTGGCCAAGGATTTTGTACTCGTCTTCCGTCGACCTGTCAACAAATGCTGAGTTGAAGACTTGGAATATTTGGCTGGCGGCAGTTGATGCTGGCAAAGACATCTCTTCCAGGGAAAGGGAAGCAATGCGTTTCTCAAGATGCTCCGAGCGAATGGTACGCAGAAATCCATCTTTGAGTCCACTATAGGGAGGATTTGCGACTGCGGTCTCATTTTCGCTGTTCGACGGAGACGTCACCCATAATAAGTTCTGGGAGTGGTCAATGCAAGCCTGCAGGCGCACGAAGCTGTCTTCGGAAATATCAACCAGGCATGACCGTCCCATCTCAGTAAGGAAGAACACAAACTCGGCAGAAGACAGGTGTTTTTCTTCCAAGATGTCCAAAGTCACAATTTCTGGTTGATGGGTCAGCCCTGCTTCGGCCAGAGCGGCAGCCAAGGAAGACGCCACAGCCAGCTGATATTCATCCTGCCCATGGACAACCAAGAGTGCCTTGGCAGCCACAGTATCGAGGCGGGGCGCATTGTCGAGCGTAGAAAACAATAATACTGGCCCAGTATGCGTCTTCATTTTGATAGTCTTTGATGACCATGTCATTGCCAGAGAACCCGTTTTCTCTCAATACTCTATCCCACTCTCCCACCGTGATAGTCGGGGTCCAGGTACGGAAATTCTCCTCGCTCAACCACCATCCTTCCAAGACACCAAAGCCAAAAGAGATTGGGAAAGAATCCGGCGCCGTTATCTCGTGGAAGACCAAATGACCACCTGGCTTCAAGAGACGGCGGATATTCTGCAGAGTGGCATTCAAATTCTTAGTAGCATGTAGCACACTACCTGCAAAGATGATGTCGTAGCTGACCGGCTCGTATCCTTGAGCAATAACATCTAATTCGAGATCCAGAGGCTTGAAGCTCATGCGACCTTCATGTTCTGCAAATCTCTCTCGGGCCTTCTCGAAGAAGCCAGCCGAGATATCCGTGTAGACATACTCAGAGAAAGCAACGCCTCCTGTGCTATTCTCAATATTCTGCAGATAAGACAAGATAACGCTGGTCATACCACCCGTTCCAGACCCCAATTCCAGGATTCTCTGGTCGGGGTTTTGGTGCGCCGCCAGCTGCACATACGACTCAAGTTTATGGTTGTCTAAACGCTCAAAAACCGCATCGTAGAGATCTTCGGCCAGAGGAGTCGAGAACAGGAGCGTGACGATATCGATGTCACCACGAACGATTGACACTAAGTTCTCCGCAATCTCGATGAACAGTCTTTGTGATGGCCGCATCTCGCGGAGTCTGTTGAGCTCCACAGTCACAGCTTCCATGCTCATTTGATCTTCAATCGCAGTTGGGTTTCTCTCAAGCTCCCATTCCATCCAGCCGACAAATTTTCTCATATGACTAGGTGCTGTTGTCCAATCGGTCTGTTGTAGTTCTCCGATCTTATGTTGTATATTTGCGAGCAAGACTTTCTTTAGTTTTACACAGTAGTCTGCCGCGGTTGTCTCATAGTTAGGAAAGCACTCACGCCCTTGCAGTGCCGCTGCATTGGTCGTTTGTCCTAAGCGATAACTGTGGTTCCAGTCAACGCCTGTGATGAGCTT